>PVIW01003357.1:21954-171206 GCA_004026585.1 Noctilio leporinus
CCTCCCCCTCCTCCTCTCCCACCTCCTCGGTTGGCCTTGCTTACGAACCTCTCCCCACCTCCAGGCGACTGTTCCCTACACCTTTCTGTCAGGGCCTTAAATTGGCCAAATCTCCGTAATGCTAAAAAATTGGCCCATTAGCTGGCAGGGAACATTGACAGGAGGGAAGAGCAGCGTGCGTTTGTCCCACACATGTGTGGGAAGGGGGGCCGGAGGGCGGCCGGGCTCCCCGGGGGGGCCAACCATGCCCAGGGAACGGGGAGCAGCCAGGATGCGGGTGTGTGAGGGAGGTGGGCGAGCGGGGCCCCACGACACACAGGCCTGCCACTGCGCTTTCACAGCACCACCTCCTATAACCCCAGGACAGCTCTGAGACGCTGGCCCTGTGGCGATGCCTGTGGTGCAGGTGAGGAAACGGAGGCTCGGGGACAAGAAGGGCTTCAGCAAGGTTGCTCCGTGGTTATCAGGGAAAGGATTCAACCCCTGGTTGGAGATTCCACTGGCCTCCCTGGAGCGCCCTCCCCAGATGTCCCAGGGCCCCCAAATGTCCAGGAGCCGAGTCCCTGCGGTCTCTGCCCCATGGGGGTTCCCACCGCACGGGGTGGCCGGCCAGGGAGTCTGTCTTGTGGGGTCAGCCACGCCCAGGTGCTCCTCAGTGGAGACAAATGGAGTGTGGGAAGGCAGCCCCGCAGCTCCTGAAGGGGCTCAGGGCTTCCTGCCCGCCCCAGCCTCCCCCAGGGGTGCTCCCCACGAGGACTGCCCACCGGTCCATGCCCCAGCTGAGGGGCTGGTCGTGGCACCTCCTGGTCTCAGACAGACCTCATTATCCCCATTAAAGAAAAAGAAAGATTTTATTTACTTATATTTAGAGACAGGGGAAGGGAGGGGGAAAGAGAGGGAGTGAAACATTGATCTGTTGCCTCTTGCGCACTCCTCACGGGGCCCTGGCCGGCAACCCAGGCGTGGGCCCTGATTGGGAATCGAACCAGCCACCTTTTGCTTGCTGGACAATGCCTAGTCCAGTGAGCCACACTGGTCAGGGCTCATTATCCCCATTTCTGGGTGAGGAAACTGAGGCTGAAAGAGGCTAAATGACCTGTTCACAGATAAGAATGGTGGTGCTGGGATTTAATCCAGACTATAGACCCCAAGGGACCTACCCCACTGTTGGTGTCCTATTAGGGGACAGTTTTAATCTTGAAAATGTGTTCATTCATTCTTTTGTTCTATAAATATTAAGCACCTCCTGGTGCTAGCACAGTGCCTGGGGACACATAACGAATAAGACCCCTCCGTGCCTCCAGTCCAGCTGCTGCGGGCAGCCAAGACATCGCTGCCTCATTCCTGCAGACCCAGGGGGTCCCTGGCCACCTCCACAGCCCTTGCCTCTTCTCTTCCTCCCTCACTTGCCGGGTCTGCTTCTGTAACGATGCCAGCGCCCTGAGCTACATGGATATGGGGTCCCCATGGCTTCCCCTGAGAGGCACCTGCTAGTGGGCCTTGGGACCCTTCTGGTCCTTCCTCTGCAGTCCCCAGCCCCACCCTGCCCTCACATCTTGCATCAGACCTCAGGCAGAGTGGCAAGTTACCTGGTTCATCCTTGAGGCTACATCTGCCGTCTTGGCCCCTGAATGACATGAAGGCCACTGCCTCCCCAGGGCTGAAGAGAAGGAAGGAGGCTGGTGGGCCGGGAGGATCCTTCGCTCTTGGCCACAATCTTGTCCTGGGCCCTGAGACATTACCAAGGGCCCCACCAGGCTGCAGCACATCCTGCACTCCAGGGCTGCCACCTCCCTGCCGTGCACCATGGACCTGACTGCCCATCCCCAGCTTGGCTACTATCCACAAGAGGTGAACGAGCCCCCGGAGCCAGCCATAGCCCAGAAATGAGGGAACACTCTAGGCGATGGGGTAGTCTGGCCTCCGTTGGGCTCCTATTGATAATTTCCTATTCCAGCCCTGGCAGAGTTAGCTGGGCCAGGAGGAAGGGGGCACCTCTAACCGCTGAATCTGAGTGCACCCAGTGTCTCTCTTTTCCCCATGTCCCCTGGATTCATTCCCCAGGCTCCCTGACGGAGAGGTGGTGATCTGTAGTGGTTTTGTCTTTGGACTCTAGTGCCAGACAGTTTAGGTTTAAGTCCTCCCTCTGCCACTGCCTGACTTTGTGACTTTGGGTATGCTCCTTCACTATAAGCCTTGGTTTCCCCATCTGTAAAATGGGAGGGTAATTCTGGTAGCCACTTCTTGGGTATTGTGAGGATTCGACGTGGTAAAATACCTGTTGTGGTGTGAGTCCTGATGGCAATGATGGTGATGGTGATGTCATCATGATGATGATGATTTTAGTGAGGATATGATGTTATGATAATTAAGTAAGTGATGGTCACAATCTGATGATGATGATGATGGTGGGTGATGGCGATCATGAATTTGGCGAAAATAACAGTAGAGAAGGTGGTGGTGATGAAGATCATAGTTTGATGGTGATGCTCATGTGACAGTGGTGGTGGTGGGGATGGTGACTTTCATGAAACTATGATGATGACGATGGAAAAGTTGGAGAAAATAATAATGATGATAGACAGGGGATGCTGACGATGTTTGTGGTATCAGTGGTGGGGATGAGGATGATGAAGAGGATGGAGTGATGCCCCTCCTGGCTCAAAGGAAGGGAGCAAACAGAGAGAAGGGGGTGCGAAGCACAGAGGTGCCCCTCAGAGCCTCCCCTGCCCCACCCGGCGAGGCCCGGCTGCCGGGACCCCCTTCCCTGGCCAGCCAAGGAGAAGGTCTTGCTTCTCTCCAACCGACTCCACCAGGGCACTGGTCCAGGCTCTGGTTTCCTCCAGGCCCCCAGGGATATCCATAGCTCCTGATGGGCAGGGCGAGCCCTGGGTCTCCTGGCCGGGTGACCCCATCAGCAGTTGACCATGGGGACAGGCATGGCACTGGTTCATGGGCCTTCGGCTGGTGTCCCAAGGCTGTGGCCCCTCCCCCAGGGCTTGGAGGAGGATGAGGGTGGGCTGTGGGACTCAGCAGGCTCTGCAGGAGGGGATGTTGTGTGGGCCGGAGTGGGCTGGCTGGCCCAGTGCTCCTGAGTTGGGGTCACCCGTTCCAATCCAGCTCCACCACGGACAAGCTGGGCAGTGCTGGCTGCTGCCTCATCTCTGATTCTCAGCTTTATCCTGTCCCTGTCCCGACACACGGGACGGTACTGACCTAGCAGTCATTGTATTTGCAACAATCCTAAATTGGGAGCTCAGGAAAACACCTGGCATCTAGGAGGCACCTGGAGACGCCACTGACTTCATCCTTATGGCTTTTGGTGATGCCGATGGGCTGCACATATCTCGGCCAGCGCCAGACCCGGGGTACCCATGGACTGGTCCGGGGGCCCGGCTGGGGACCCCTGCCACTGGGCCGGAGGGCTGGGCTCAGCTGCCCCACCTTCCCATCCCCTCTCTGTACCAGGCTACCTAGCCCTCCAATGCCCCCACCTCCCGGCCTCCCCCTTCGCCCTCTCTGCAGGCTGGCGAGGGCTCTGACGTGTGAAATAAAAAGGGATTTTAATTACCTCTCAGCAAAACAGCAATTAGAGAAAATCACAGCAAAACAGCAGTCCCTCCTGCACTCCCCCAAGGGCTGCCTTCTCCCCATTATCTCCAGCCCCCACCCAGCTCTGAGGGAGCCCTCCAATGCTGGGGTGCAGGGAGACAAAGGACATGAGGTGGCCTGTGCTGGGGACAGGTCAGGGGGCTGGTCACCTTGGAGAGCACCAGCAGCCATCGCTGTGTGACCCGGAATCCGCCGTCCTGTGTGAGTGTGTGGCTGGCACCCGGGGCGCCCGACCCTCTGGAGGAGCCCAACGCGCAGGGGAAGCTGTGTTGCTTCGGACAGGCTTTTCCAATAATTGCCGGTGACCCTGGGCCGTAGCTCTCGGTCCACTGGCCGCCCCTGCCCAAGGTCCCCGATGCCAGGGGTCCCTTCTCTGTCCATGAGCCCAGCCTGGGGCACCTGTGCTGCACGGGGTGGGGGCCAGGGAGGGCAGGGCCGGGCTGTCCCCACAGGTGGCCCGAGACTCGGGGTGGCAGGTGGTGGGTGGCTGATTGAAGCGGTAATTGCAGGCAGCAGGCTCCAGCTAATGCCTGTTATGATTAAGCCCCATTACGGGGCAGGGGAGGCCGACTCTGCGGTTGGGGGGCTGCGCAGGGGCTGACTGACAGCCAGCCTTCCTCCTGGGGAGCGGGGAGCAGGCTGTAGCTCAGCTGCGTCGGGAGCCAGAGCTTAGAAGTGGGAGGGGCCCCCTCCAACATGCACACCCACTTCTGGGCAAAGGTCTGAAAGCCTCTTTCGGTTCTCTAAGGGACCCTGCTGGTGCAGAGCAGTTTCCTGACCAGTGGTGGCGGGACCAGAGGCACGTTGGTAACCTCCAGCCTCAGTGCCAGGGAACATCCTGCCATTGGACTGGTGAGGCCAAGGTGGCTGCAATTAGGGTAGCAGAGTCAGGGACCCCAGTCCCACCTTATCTCACTGGGCGTCACAGGTGCCAATCACACACCCCTGGTGCCCACGGGCTGTGAATGGCCAGGCCAGAGCCCGTGGATCCTCTGACATGGGCCCTGGAGTCCGACCTACCTGTCTATGGGCCCAGAGAGGTTACTCAACTTTCCCAAGAACACACAGTAACGCTGAGTTGGACATTGTGTTACTCTAGAACAGCGATTTTCATCTGGTGTGCGTGGCAGGCACACCGGGCTGCCGCAGGGGTTTTGAAACATGCAGCACCCGATTGTTCAGTCAGGGCACTGACCTCTTTCCCTTAGATTATCAAACAAACCAAAAAATGACAATAGCCGTCCGGTATGGCTAAATCAAAATCAAATCTATTTTTTGTCAAATCGGCAAAAAATATATTACCTGGTGTGCCGCAGAATTATCCGAGCTTGGTGATGTACTGGCTGCGTGACTTGTGAAACTTCTCAGGGCCTCAGTTGCTGCTTCTGTAAAATGGGGATAATGGTAGGACCTGCTTCTGGAATTGTGAGGATTAAATGAGGCAGTTTGACACTTTAAAGCCCAAGACCTGGCCCAGAAGACAGGTATTAGCATGGCCTTTGTCCTTCAATCCACATCCTCTGTGGGAGGTAGGACCCTCAGGTGCGCCCTGAGGGTCCCAGCCCCTGGGTGTACACCTGCTACCCAGTCATAGGCAAATCTAGGGATTTCACACGTGTAATTACTCCGGCTCTTTAAAAGCAGAGTTGCTCTTGCCGATTGGTGAGAGAAAGGCAGACTCCCAGCATGACAAGGATGCAATTTCAAGGGAGGTTTTACATCAATGACTGGGTGTGGAGGCGCCGTGAGACCTGGGAGGTGCGTGGCCTCCAGGGGCTGAGTGCGGCCCCAGGGTGAGAGCCCGAGGAACGGATGCGCTGACTCTGCAGTTGGAGGAGCTGGGTTCCGCCATCCCCAGGAACTTGGAAGAGGAGCCTAAGCTCCAGGTGGGAGCCCAGCTCTCGCCCACCCTGACTTCTGCCCGGTGAGCCCTGGAGCAGAGCACACAGTCCACTGCGCCTGGACGTCTGACCTGCAGAGGCTGAGATAATGCATTTGCAGGGCTTTGAGGGGCTGAGTTTGTGGTGATGATTGGGCACACAGCCTTGGAAAACTCGTAATCCTTAGGTAGTTCTATGCAAGGCCCCAGACATCCTGCCAGGAGGGGCGCCTGGAGCCGGCCTGAGGGCAGCCCCCCGCCAGGCTGGACGGAGCTCAGGAGGGTGGGTGCGGCTGGTGCTTCTGGGTGGAGCAGGGGCAGGTGCGCGGGGCCTGGGCAGCATCCTGCTGGGGCCAGGCTGGGGCTGAGCCAGGCATCCTTCTGTCTGTCTCAAATCTGACAGGCTGTCTGTGGGACCCTCGCCACCCACCACTCCAGCGCCCCACCCTGGGGTGGGCTGGCAGTGGAGGTGCCAGTGACACAGTGTTGGATGGCTCCTCCAAATCCGGGGCCCTTGCTGCCTGTCCCGCAGTTCTACTTTGAGGGCTCTCAGACAACACCCCCTCCCAAGCATAGTCCAGAAGGGACAGTCTGGAAGGAGGCTCCAGGCTCCAGGGCCGGGACCCCCCTGAGTCCCTCTGAGCCCTCAGTCCCCTCCCGCTGCAGCCCTGCTCTCTCCTACGAGGGGCAATTAGTGGCCTCAGCTTTAATTAGCTAACGATCCCCTCCACTCCAATCACTTGAAATGATGATGGAGTGCTGGGGGAGGGGACCTTCCAGTGACCTGGGGAGGCAAGGGAGACGACCTGCAGGTCCCACTGGGCCCTCTGGGCTCTGTTCCTCCCAGCCTCCCTCCCCGCTTCATTATCCCCATCCGGGGCCAGTGGTGACTCTGACAGAAAGGACCCCAGCTTCTTATACATCCCCAGGCTGCCATGGCCTTATTTGCATCTTGAGTTGGAAGCCAGAGCTGCCCCCCATCAAACAGGGAGCCCAAGGGGCACTGTGTCAGCGCTGGAGGCCCCCAGGCCCCAGACTCTCTGTCCCTCCTCCCTACCCGCCCTGGACACCACCCAGCTTGGTTCTGTCAATCTGGCCCCATCCCCCACTGCTCTGTGGTTGAGGCTTGGCCCTCAGGCTGGGAGAGGAGGACAGGGGTGGAGGGGGAACCTGGGGCCTCAAAGGAGCTGAGAAAGAGAGACCGTGAACATTCCAAGGTACCTGCTAATGTCAGGTGGGGGTTGGCGCAGTACAAGGTGTACTGAACAGCAGATAGAAAATGACTATTTGCTTCAGAAGGAGGATCCAGGCAGGGCCCTTGGAGGTGGGGACGTCCTCGGCAGGGGGGCGGGGGGCCTGGCTGTAGGCCCTGGGATTCCCCCTGCCTGTCTCCGGGCAGAGCCAGCCTTGTGCATGCCCCACAGCCCCCGTTCATCAGCCCCAACCGTTCCTGGGCTGAGATCACAGCCAGGCTCCTGCATGGGTCTGAGTGCCCTGCCTGTCCACCTGCAGAGCTGTCATTTCAGCTACCAGCGCGTAATGTGCACGCCCCTGGGACCCTGGCTGGAGCAGACACAGGCCCCCATCTCAGCTTCAGCACTAGTGAGCTGTGAGAACTTGGGCAAGTTTCTTTCCTTCTCTGGGCCTCAGTTTCCTCCTGCGTAAACTGGGCGGTTACTGGGAGACCCAGTGTGGGCAGAGTTTGGCACAGAGCATGGCACTTAGGAGGTGCCCCACACACGTCACTGTAGGGGTTCTGCCCACGCTGTGGGAGGCCCACCCAGATTGGAGTGGGGCCATGAAGCAGGCTCAGCTGGGCTCCATGGGGACGCACATCTGTCCCCGCAGGGAGAGGCCCTCAGGCGGGCTCCTTGGGTGGGAACCTGAGCAGCCACAGGACCGTTAGGGGATTCTGGAAGCTTGACCAGGGCCTAAAGGAGGGCAGGAGGGGTGGGAATGAGGCAGTTGGGCAAAGGGACGCCTTGAACAAAGGCGCAGAGGTGGGCATGCCATCAGTCAGGGGGCTGGGAAGAAGTCTGGGGCCAGGAGCCCTGAGGAAGGGTCACAGAGGGCGTGGGGCAGGACGGGCAGGATGCAGCAATGCCTGGGGGCCCAAGCGGAAGAGACCCCACCCCTCCAGCGATGGAGTAGGGACGAAGGGCCAGAGCGGAGAGAGGACAGAGGGGGTAAGGGGAGCAAGTGAGGAGCTTTTCTATGGCTGAGAACCCAGGACTTGGCCCTGATGCACCGAAGGGGCAAGAGGAGGAAAGTGAGAGACGAGATGGCCCACAGCGGGCTCCTGGTGCGGTAGGTGCGGGTGACTACCGGGGCCAGAGGGCACAGCCCCTGGGGGATGCAGAGGTGGGGCGGGGCGGAGATGGGCCCAGGGCGAAGTGCGCGGCAGGACACCAGGTGTGGCCTCAGGATGTGGGGAGCAGACAGCTGTGACCGAGGCAAGCAAAGCAGTCCTCAGTTAGGGACAGCCATGCTGAGGGCTTCTGTGTGGGGAATGCTGGTACAGGGCTGTGGGCACAAGGCACGAAACTGTGTTTATTAAAAACACACAAACAAATGAGCCCAGAGATGCCTGCAAAGGTGGGGTGCTCCCCTGAGGTGGTCACAGAGCTTCTCTTCCCTGCCCCAGGGAGGCCTGGAAGGGCCCATGTGTGAAGAAGGCCCCTCACATCCACCCCCTACATCTCTCTGTAGTTTAAACCTTTTCAAACAGGGTTGTATTTCTATATTTCTTGTGTGAAATAAAAACCTGATCTAGCCCTGGCTGGTGTGCTCATCAGCCTGCGAACCCAAAGGTCGCTGGTTCGATTCCCAGCCAGGGCACATAACCAGGTTGCAAGCCAGGTCTCCAGCCAGGTCTGCAGCTGGAGGCAGGTGAAAGGCAACCATACATGGATGTCTCACTCCCTTTCTTCCTCCCTCCAAATTCCCCTCTCTAAAAATAATAAAATCTTTAAAATAAAAGTAAGTAAATAAATAAATAAAATCTTTTAAAAAACGCCTGATCTAGAGGGGAGCAGGTGGGTCCAGAGGAGTCTGTACCTGGCGGGGATGGAACCTGCCACAGGGCAGGAGAGTGGAAGAGGGGAACCGGGGAGGGGAGGAACAGCCCCCTCTTGCTGCCTGATGGGTCCCAGAGCCCAGGTGTGTGGAGGTCTGAGCGTCTGCACGGGGTGCAGTGCCTGGAGCCAGGCCTGGCCCTGGGGGACGTCACATGGGAGGCTCCCTGCTGTTGAGATCAGTCCACGTCCATTGCGTATGTTGTCTTTGCCAGGCTCTGGGCTGCGCAGCTGATTAAGATGCTGGAAGCGCAACAGGGGCCCAGGGAGGGCAAGTCCGAAGCTTATGGAGGCTTTACCGGACCAGACAGTGAGGCTGGCATTCCAGGAAGGGACAGTGGTGATAAGCCAACAGAAGAGGCGGTGGGAGAAGGGTGTTCCAGGCAGCTGGAACAGCAGGTGCTAAGCCCCTGAGCTATGTGAGAGACTCCTGAGTTCTGGGAAATGAAACTAGGTCAGAGTGAGCAGAGGAGAGAGGGGTAGGGGGTGAGCCGAGGTCAGGGAAGAGGCCACTGCGTTGCGGGCCTTGTTAGGTGTGTAAGTTCCACCACGAGGGCCGAGGAGGAGGCCGGGGGAGCCAGAACCCATGGTGGTGGGGGCGGGGGGGGGGCAGAGCAGCCCCAGGCTGGAGTGGATGTCCCTGGCATTGCGACCTAGCAGAGAGGCTCAGCTAGGGGTCTGTATAAGGGAGACTGTTAGCCCAGCCCAGTGAAGTCCAGGAAGTTTGGGGAGGGGATGGACCGGGCCAGGGAGCCCAACCAAGGCTGCCCTGGAGGCCCAAGAACCTGAAATGAGTGGGGCACAGGGTCCAGCCCCCCTCAGCCCCCAGCCTGGCCAGGAGCAGGAGCAGAGGCCTGCTCAAGCAGGACCTAGGGGCCCCACTTCCCTACAGGAATAGGAAATGACACACTGGTGGGGGTGGGGGTCTTTGGAGTCCCCCAGGTCTGCGACGGGCACCCAGATTTCCAGTAAGAGTCTGAGTCAGCACCGTGGTGGCCGCCCGTGGTTCCAGCCTTCCCCACCCCCTCCCTGCCACCCCGGCCACTTGGGAGAGTCGTTTCATTTCTCAAATTAAAAATCCATTTTGTGCTGTGAATAATAGATGGGCTGAGCCCTGGGAGGCGGGGCACAGGACAGGAAGCTGGCTGGGGCAATGACTTCCAGGGCAGGGAAGACACCTCAGAACTGTCAGTGGCGGGGGAGGGGGGGAGGGGGAGTGGGGGGACAGGCAGGGAGGAGGCTGGGGGGGCATCCCCCAGGGCAGAGGCAGCTCTAGGGGTTCAGCTCCCAAAGGGCTCAAGCAACAGGCAGATAGGGGCCCAGGCTGTGCTCCAGCACATGTGTGCCGGAGGGGCCAGAAAGGTGTCCGACCCTCACAGGGCCTGGCTTCAGGTCGGGGTGCCTCTTTGGAATGAAGCATTTATCGCCCCACTTGGTGCTGACTGCAGATCAAAAGCACAAGGAGCCACCTTGCCCCTGCCTTGTCCTCAATAGAGGGGAGTCATCCGTGTGAGGGCTGCTATTCCCAGGGAGTTGGGGGTACTCTGCACCTCTGCCCCAGAACCCGATCCTGGCAGGGGTGGGCTGGGATTGGGGCCATGGTCATGGTGGGGGTAGTGGGGAGGGGTTCGGGAACCCCTAACCTCTGTCCTTTGTGTCTCTCGGGCCTTCTCCCTCCCGGGCGGCTGTGTCCCCACCCCCAGCTGGGGCCCCCATTGGCCTCACTCAGGGTTCGGCTGCTGGACGCGGCTGCTGCTGCTGCATCCAGTCACTCTGTTGCTCCCAGGGGGGTCACCTTGACAAGGAGGGAGAAGAGCTCAGGAAGCCTCCAAAAGCGAGTAAGGGAGTTCCAGGCACCCCACTCGGCCTCCTGTCCGGAGAAGGGGTGGAGAAGGGAAGGTGGCGAGGCCCGGTAGGTGGAGAGTGGTCACGGCCCAATCCGGGGTGGGGGGTGCTGGCAGCTGAACTCGGGGCTGGGCTTGGGGCATGAGGTGCTGTACACAGCAGGCCAGTTAGACCCCGCGGGCTGCGCAGCAGTGGGGACAGGCCATGGCTGCGGGGTCCGGGAGAGGGGTGGCCAGGAGGAGGTTCAGGCAGCAGGGAGGAGGAAGGGGCACAGGGGGAGCTGAGGGTCTGGGCCCCCACCCCCTAGTGGCTGGGCACGCAGGGTCCCCGGACAAGCAGGTTTGCCTTTGTGCCTTTCTGCCTTCCGGTCGGAGGAGAGTCGGCTCCCTTAGACAATATCCATTTTTATATTTCTTGGAAATTTCACGGCATTCATTTCGGGGAAAATAAAAGCTGTCATTGCTGGAGAAATGATACCAATCAGGGCCTGAAAAGGCTGGAAAATTATCCTACTGGAGACAAAACGTTGAAGGGAAAATGCAGATTAAAAGCACAAAGAGCCACTTTGCCACCGCCCTGCCCTCCCCTCCCCCTTTACGGAATCACCAGCTTTTACATAATTCCACCTCCTCTTCGGTAGAATTAATTGAACCCAAGAAGAACGTAACGGGCGGAGGAGGACTCTGAGATGACCAGAGGTGGAGGCAGAGAGTACCCAGAGCAGCGGTTCAGAGGTGGATAGGTGGACAGACATGGGACAGGCAGAATGGGGACAGAGGTGGCCACTCGGGGTCAGGGGTGAGGTGGCTGGGGCGTTGAGGAAGCCCAGGGAAGGAAAGGGAAGAGCAATGCGTCCTTGGGGTCCTTGCTTTGCGTGCTTTTTACCAGATGGGGGTCCACAGCGGTCTTAAGCTGTCGAATATGGTTTAGGCCAGCTCTGAAGGTGCTTTGTGGGGTCCCCTCTTGGGCACCCAGAGCAGAAGGGGAAGCCAGGGCAGGGCAGAGAAAGCGAGACCCCAGAATCAGCAGCTCTGAGCTCCCTCCGGGTTCCGTGGGGCGCCAGGTGGATGTGGGCTTTACCTCTACGGGGTGCATGGGAGGGAGGTCCCACCTTAAAAAGCAAGTTGAAGGGGAAGAAGGTAGTGGGTGGGTCAAGTCGGAGTCCCCCCCACACCTACCTGTCCGCCCACCAGTCCACATAGCAGGGCCCTGAGGCCCAGGGCCTGACGCTGGACGGACTGCAGGGCAGGCTTTCTTTACCCTCCAGTCCTTGTCTTCCTCCCTGGCCAGGGGCTTCCCGAGCAGCGGTGCCCAGGACAGTCAGGCTCTGCGGGTGGGGTGGGGTCGGGGGTGCAGTCTCTTTCCAGGCCCCCTTCCTGCGGCAGCCTTCAGGGCTCTTCCTCCGCCGCCTGGGGCTGGGCGAGGGCTGCACCGGCCACCAAAACCCCAGATGTCCTCAAAGGGAGGTCTGGGGTGGACCCCGGGAGGGGAGGACCAGAAGGCCCCCTGATGGAAGCCCGCGCCTCCGCCAGCGCTGGAAAGATATTCTGCATCTTTTCCGGGCCTCCTCCCTGGGCAGTCGGGGCTCCAGGTCTGTGGGCTGTGCTGGGACAGCCCGTGTGCTTCCCCTCCGGTCTGAGCCCCGCATCGGCGGGCGGGTGGGCAGCCCCGAGTCGGGGCGTGAGATCGGAGGGAACCCCCCTTCGAGGGATTAGCAGGCGCCCTCACTCTTCCGAAACTCGGCTGGAGCTGGAATCCCCGAGGCCGGAGTCGGTGCAAGACCCTCGAGAGCGTGTCCCCAGAGCGGTCCTCCCCGCCCCTGGGCTTCCACTGAGCTGACAGGTAGCCGGGATGGAAGCAAGGAGGAGGGGGAGGGGGGCGGGCGGAGGAGGGTGGAGCAGTCGGCGCGCCCCCTCCCTCGGGGCGGGCGGGCGAGCGACGCGGCGCGGCAGCAAAGGAGCCGCGGGACCCGGAGAGAGCGGCCGCCTGGCTCCGGCTCCGGCTCGGGCTCGGGCTCTACCGGCCCTGTTCCGGCTGGGCCCGGGCGCGCTCCGTATGGGTAAGTGGCTCTCTAGCCTTCTGCTGCCGCGGCCACCAGCGCAGCCACCTCCGCCGCCGCGGTGAGCCCCTGGGCTTTGTCTGCGTGCTCGCCGCTCTGCTCCGGCTGCGCCTGCGACTCCGGGGCTGGGCTCTCCAGCTCCGCGGACCGCGCGCCGCGCGCGGAGGTTCAGCGCCTGGGGCGCTGGGTGCGCGGGGCCTACCCCCTCCGCCAGGGGTGAAACTTCGCCCAAGTTTGGGTTCCGGGAGAACCTGTTGAAGCCGGGAGTAGCCCAGGGAGGGGACGGGGAGGCTGGGGGCCGTACTGGGTCCAAGTTTTTCGGGCTGTCGGGGGTTCCCCTCTTTCTTGGGCCCGACGGCAAGCGACGCGTGGGAGGGGGACTGGTGGACATTCTAGCTCATGGGCAGGAGGAGGGCGGGCTGAGGGCGAGCCTGCTGACATCCCTTAGGGCAAAGCGTGGTTTTTTGGCCGCTTTCTGGAACATCTAGTTTCAGTTCCGGGAGCTGAAGACGGCTTGGGGTCCGCGCAGGTGCGCCCCTGACCACCCCTCCTTTCCCCAGCCTCCAATTCCCCCTCCCCCGCCTGGCACTGGCTGTAACAAGTCGTGGACAAGAAAGGCTAAGGGAAGAGAAACAGCCTTTCATTGGAGGCCTGCTATGTGCCAAGGCTCCGGGCCCCCAGGCCCCCAGCTTTCCACCAGGAGATTCCCAAATCTGCGACAGACATAGGAGAGAGGAGACAGGTCAAAGGATGCCACTGGGCCAGCGGGGAGTGGCGGCCACTCTGAGCCTTCCGCTTTCCCCATTCTCCCACTGGCGCAGGGAAGCCAGGAGCCAGGCCTGCTCGCTGCTGGGTACTCGGGTGACCTCCACCAGTCTCTGTACCTAAGTCCTTGTGGACCTAAGTCCATCGTGCTTGTGGGCCTGAGAGGTGCCCCTCTCAGGGTCTCTAAGCCTGTGTCTACCGTTCCTGCAGCTGCAGCCCCGAGGGCCATGCGGAGGCCCGCCAGGAGGCCGGGGGCCCGGTGCATCCTGTAGCCAAGGTCGCCAAGGGCTTCGGGCTGGTGTCAGCAGCACCATGGAGTCCCCATATTCGATGACTGCGCACTACGATGAGTTCCAGGAGGTCAAGTACATGAGCCGGTGCGGCACCGGGGGCGCGCGCGGGACCTCGCTGCCCCCTGGCTTCCCGTTGGGCGCTGGGCGCAGCAACAGTGGGGCCCGGGCCGGGCTGCCGCGCTGGAACCGGCGCGAGGTGTGCCTGCTGTCGGGGCTGGTGTTCGCTGCCGGCCTCTGCGCCATCCTGGCGGCCATGCTGGCGCTCAAGTACCTGGGCCCCGGCGCGGCGGGCAGCGGCGCCTGCTCCGAGGGCTGTCCAGAGCGCAAGGCCTTTGCGCGCGCTGCCCGCTTCCTAGCCGCCAACCTGGACGCCAGCATAGACCCTTGTCAGGACTTCTATTCCTTCGCGTGCGGTGGCTGGCTACGGCGCCACGCCATCCCGGACGACAAGCTCACCTACGGCACCATCGCGGCCATCGGCGAACAGAACGAGGAGCGCCTGCGGCGCCTGCTGGCGCGGCCCGGGGGTGGGCCGGGCGGCGCGGCCCAGCGCAAGGTGCGTGCCTTCTTCCGCTCCTGCCTCGACATGCGTGAGATCGAGAGGCTCGGCCCGAGGCCCATGCTTGAGGTCATCGAGGACTGCGGTGGCTGGGACCTGGGTGGCGCCGCCGAGCGGCCGGGGTCCGCGGCGCGCTGGGACCTCAACCGGCTGCTGTACAAGGCGCAGGGCGTGTACAGCGCCGCCGCGCTCTTCTCGCTCACCGTCAGCCTGGACGACAGGAACTCCTCGCGCTACGTCATCCGCGTGAGTGTCCCCGGGCCCCCAGGCACCCCGCCCAGCAGCCAGGGACCCGGGGCTCACGGCCCCCGCGCCCCAGAGGCCGGTGCAGAGGGGAGGGGAGAGGGCGAGAGAAGGGGGGAGCGTCCGCGGGCACAGCGCAGGAGGAGGGCGCAAGTAATTTCCCTCGAGCAATTGCGCTGCTCAGTGGAGCCACAGGAGCGGCAATTTCGCAGCCCTGTGGTGGCCGGCGCGGAGCGTGGGGCGGAGGGAGGCGTGTGCCCCTGAGCCCTGGGGGGCTGCGCAGGCCGGACACCGAGGCCTTTGCCCGGCGGGGAAAGCCGTGGCTCACAGAAGCAAAGATGAGGGTGGGGTGGGCGGGGACCTCTCCTCTGTCATCCCTAGGAGACTGGTAGGGTGGGGGCTTCCACTCCCTCTTCTCCGGATGGAGGGAGGGGCCAGAGGCTTTGTGCCCCAGGGGCTATGACAGTGGGTGGCTCACCTGTTCGGGCATTTGAGTGGGAACTGAGCCTGGCCGGTTGACCTCTAACCTCTGAGACCCACCTCTCTCTCCAGATTGACCAAGACGGGCTCACACTGCCGGAGAGGACCCTGTACTTAGCTCAGGATGAGGAGAGTGAGAAGGTGTGGGAGCCCGGGGCGGGTGCGGGGAAGGGCCGGGGCTGGGGTGAACCCCTGCAGCACTGCCCCACCCTTGACGCCCCTGCAGGTCCTGGCTGCCTACCGGGTGTTCATGGAGCGCCTGCTGCGCCTGCTGGGCGCCGAGGCGGTGGAGCGGAAGGCGCAGGAGATCCTGCAGCTGGAGCAGCGGCTGGCCAACGTGAGCAGGCGCAGGCCGGCCGCTGTGGGCTGGGGGAGGGGACCCTGGGGCGGGGCTGGGTCAACCTGTTCTCCGCCCCAGATCACCGTGTCGGAGTACGATGACCTCCGCCGAGATGTTAGTGCCACTTACAACAAGGTGACCCTGGGGCAGCTGCAGAAGATCACCCCCCACGTGAGTTCGGGTGGTGCTGATCCTGACTCTGGAGTCACCCCCGCCCCACACTCCCGCCTCTGTTTGTCATACCTCCCTGTCCTCCTGCCTGTCATCTGTGGTCCCTGCCACACCCAGCCCTACAGTTCCCATCTACGGTTCCACAGCTGCAGTGGAAGTGGCTGCTGGACCAGATCTTCCAGGAGGACTTCTCGGAGGAGGAGGAGGTGGTGCTGCTGGCCACGGACTACATGCAGCAGGTGGCCCAGCTCATCCGCTCCACACCCCGAAGGTACAGATGCCCACCACCCACCCGAGGCCCTTCCCCTGCACCCCATCTCCTAGGTCAGCTTTGACTTCCCACCTCCACCTCTGTGCAGATGCCACATGGGGCAAGCAAGGGAGTAGGAGTCCTAGCCCTAGGTCCGGACGTTCTCCCACCTGTTTTGTGGAACCTGAGCAGGGCCGTGAGCTTCCGGAGCCGCAGTTGCCTCATCTGGGGACAGGGAGGCCTGAGCGGGTCTGGACAGCAGGAAGGGCAAATGTGGACACAGCTCTGCCACCCCAGAGACACGTAGGGGAGAGCCTCCCTGCTCTCTGCCCACCTGAAAGAGGAGTAGTGGCCTCTCAAAGTCAGCTCTGAGGCAGCTAGTCACCCGAAGTGCCCACCTCCCCACCCTGTAGCGAGCCAGAAAGTGATGCTGGCCCATGGCCTGTCAGCATCCGGTGCTCTGCTCGGTGGCCAGGGGCGCATCCTGTGGTGTGTGGGCCCAGTCCGCTTTCCTGGCTGGGCCACTGCAGGTTCAGCCTCTGTATGCCGGAATGACCCTCACTCCTGGGGGTGATAGGTCCCACCCCAGGCTCGGGAGTAAGGGGGGCAGGCAGGGCGGTGCACTCAGGTAACCCAAGCATGCGAGCCCATCTGGACCCCCAGCTGCTTCACCTGGCCCTCAGGATCCTGCACAACTACCTGGTGTGGCGCGTGGTGGTCGTCCTGAGTGAGCACCTGTCACCGCCGTTTCGAGAGGCGCTGCATGAGCTGGCTCGAGAGATGGAGGGCAGCGACAAGCCCCAGGAGCTGGCCCGTGTCTGCCTGGGCCAGGCCAACCGCCACTTTGGCATGGCTCTTGGCGCCCTCTTTGTACATGAGCACTTCTCAGCTGCCAGCAAGGCCAAGGTCAGGCTACCCTGGGCTTGGGGATGGGGGCGGGGCAGGTGTGCTGAGCTGGGCATGGAGTCCTTGCTTGGCCTTGGTCTGAGGGTGGGGAGCCCCACACACCCTGCTGCGGCCAGGGGGCAGCAGGCTCAGCTTAGGGCTCTGCACTGACTGAGGCTCCAGGCAGTTTCACCAGGCCTCCTCCCGCAGGAAGCCTACCTGGTTTGTCAGCTACAGAAGGCCCTCCCCACCAAGCTCCTGCCCACCCTTCTCTGCCATACTCTGTAGGCATGGCCTTAGGGATGTATGTGATCATTGCTGGGGCAGCTTGCCCCCTTCCAGACTGGGAGGTTTTGTCTGGGGTCAGGGCCTGGATCCCCACCTCCAAGGTCTCCCCTTGGTGCTCAGCACCAGCCCTGAGCTTAGGAAGTGGTGCTGAGTGACTGGGGGGACCCTCCGTGCCAGGTGCTGGGGACCCAGAGCCAAGCCCCGCTTGGCTGGTCCTTGAGCCGCAGCCCGACCCTGCAGGTGCAGCAGCTGGTGGAGGACATCAAGTACATCCTGGGCCAGCGGCTGGAGGAGCTGGACTGGATGGACGCCGAGACCAAGGCCGCGGCTCGGGCCAAGGTGAAGCAGGAGCCTCTTCCCATCTGTGGGTTCCACTCTCGCTGAGTACCTGCTGGGGTAACAGGAGACAGCGGTGCCTTTAGTGCGGTGGGCATCACGCAGGGCGCCCTCCTCCATCCTGGAGCGCCACCCGGAGCTGGAGCTTTCCCCTGGGCGGGAGGGGCCGTTGCCACGCCGGGCCCACTCTCACTGGCCCCTCCGCCGCAGCTCCAGTACATGATGGTGATGGTGGGCTACCCCGACTTCCTGCTCAAACCTGAGGCCGTGGACAAGGAGTACGAGGTGCGCTGGCCCCCTGGCCGGTTCCTGCCCAGCCCCAGGCCCCAGGGCGGAGGAGCCACGGCCAGGGCTCAGCTGATGGCCCGTGGGAGGACACGTGGCCTGCAGGGCACTGGGCTTGCCCTGTCCCTGGCCCGCTGCTGAGGGCTGCCTGTCCCCTGTGCAGTTTGAGGTCCACGAGAAGACCTACTTCAAGAACATCCTGAACAGCATCCGCTTCAGCATCCAGCTGTCAGTCAAGAAGATCCGGCAGGAGGTGGACAAGTCCATGTGAGTGCCTGGCGCAGAGCCGGGGGACCGGCCAGGGGGTGCCATGGGCGAGGGCGCCTCGCCAGTGCGGGGAGCGCGAGGGCTGTGCAGGTCATGAGTGGGTGCTCTCCAGGCTGGGGATGGCGGGGCACCTGCCTGAGGGAGGCCCAGGACATGGCCGCAAGAACAGCCCTCCAGGAGAAGTTGCTTGGAGGTGAGGGTAGTGGGGGAGTCGCGCCCCCAGCTGACCTCAGCCTCCCTCCACAGGTGGCTGCTTCCCCCACAAGCGCTCAACGCCTACTACCTGCCCAACAAGAACCAGATGGGTAAGGGGCGTGCCGGGAGGGGCGGGGTTTGGAGGCACCGCTCCTGCTGACCACGCCCTCCCTGCAGTGTTCCCGGCCGGCATCCTGCAGCCCACCCTCTACGACCCTGACTTTCCACAGTGAGTAGGGAACCTGGCCTTGCCCGTGAGGAGGGTGGGGGTGCTCACACTGCCCCCACCCTGGGCTGGGTCCAGGGGCCATGGGATCTGCAGACCCTGGGTCCCCCTAGTCCTACTTCATTCACCCTTGGTTATTCAGGGAAATGTGGAGGTTTGTTTTTCCTTTCTTTCTAGCGTCCCAGGTTCCTCCTTACCTAGCCTGAGGTTTCATTAGGTGTTGCAAAAGGGGAGCGACCCTAGGGATGAAGAAAAAGGCCAACTCCCATGTGGGGTGCCTCAGTTTCCGGGCCCCCTCCCAGCTCTGTGAGATGTCATTTCCTAAAAGGCAGGTGCACAGGGGCCGATGGCTGGAGTGCCCTGGGGCCCTGCAGACAGCACTAGGGCCTCCCTGGGTCACCCCCTAGCATGGCCAGGGCCTCCCAGGGCCTGGGCAGCAGCGAGGGGCGTTCAGGAGGCAGGTGGGGCCTGACGCTGCTGCCGTGGGCCCAGGTCGCTGAACTACGGGGGCATCGGCACCATCATCGGCCATGAGCTGACCCATGGCTACGACGATTGGGGTGAGGCCTGTGGGTCGAGGGGGTGGCAGGGGGGGGAAGGCAGGCGGCGGGGGGCAGGGTGGTGTGGGCCGGTTGAGGCCCTGCAGGGCACCCTGGTCTCTGTTGGCCGGTGGGTGGGCGGGGAGAGGAGGGACCCAGCGCCCAGCTCGGGCTCTGGGGGCGAGTGGCAGTCTCACCGCCCGGCCTGTTCCCCGCAGGGGGCCAGTATGACCGCTCGGGCAATCTGCTGCACTGGTGGACAGAGGCCTCCTACAGCCGCTTCCTGCGCAAGGCCGAGTGCATCGTTCACCTCTACGACAACTTCACCGTCTACAACCAGCGGGTGAGACCCAGGGTCCGGTGCACACTCATCAGGCACACGAATGTGCTCACAGACGCCCCAGGGCCATGGGGCACAAAGGGGTTGGAATCTCTCCCGAAACCCCTGAGAAAGGGAGGGGGCAGGGGCCCCAGTGCAAGGTCTGAGGGAGGTCAGCCGGCCTGAGCAGCTCTCGGCCTTTTTCTTTCTCCACAGGTGAATGGGAAGCACACGCTGGGTGAAAACATCGCGGACATGGGGGGGCTCAAGCTGGCCTACTATGTGAGCTGCTGGGGCCTGGCCCCCTGTCCCCTCAGGGAAAGGGTGGGGGCTGATGGGGACTCAACCAGAGACAGAGACACCTCTTCCTCCCTGTCTTGCTGCTCCCTGGTGTGGGGGGTGGGGCCTATGCCAAGACAGAGCCCCTCTGGAAAAGGAGCCCTCCCACGCCCTGCACTTGAAGAGCAGGGAGGACTGCCTGGAGGGGGTGCCACCTGCCCAGGGTTAGCCTTCCTGGGAGGGGGCACAACTCAGAGCATGGAGGGCAGAGCTGGGGCCCTGTGTGATGAATGGGTGCAGAACTGGGCTGATCGGGGGAAGGGTGAGTCTGGTTGCCCCGTGTGGGCACTGCAGCTCCCAGCTCTGCATCCTCTGCACCCCCAGGCTTATCAGAAGTGGGTGCGGGAGCATGGCCCGGAGCACCCACTACACCGGCTCAAGTACACACACAACCAGCTCTTCTTCATTGCCTTTGCTCAGGTGGGCTATGCGGGGGTGAGGAGGGGGCCCGGGGTAGAGGACAGAGCTCTGTGGGTTCTGATGGGAGTTTCAGGCCTAGCGTGCGGGGGTTTGTCGGGGGAGGTTGGGCATGGGCGGTGGACCCTGGACTCATCTCCCATCCCCCTCCCCTGCACCCCGACTGGGCCCAGAACTGGTGCATCAAGCGGCGGTCGCAGTCCATCTACCTGCAGGTGCTGACGGACAAGCACGCACCTGAGCACTACAGGTAGGGCGCTGGGTGCCGGCCTCGCCCCTCCTGACTGCGCCGGGAGCAGCCGCTGGTGGGAGGGGCTGAGCCCACACTTGTGCGTCTCTCCTCCCACCCCAGGGTGCTGGGCAGCGTGTCCCAGTTTGAGGAGTTTGGCCGGGCCTTCCATTGCCCCAAAGACTCGCCCATGAACCCTGCTCACAAGTGCTCTGTGTGGTGAGCCAGCTGCTCGCCCGCCCCCTGCACGGCCCCGCCCCGCACGCATTGCCTCCTGCCCGCTGCGACCTGGCGCTGGCCCGCTCCGGGCGCCACTCGCCTTCACGGCCCCTCCGGGACCTGGCCCTGCCGCCCCTCATTTCAGGGGAGGACTCGGCAGGGGAGGCTGGGCTCCAGGGCGGCCTGGGGGAGCGGCTGGGCGCCCAGACTTGGCTCAGGCGCCAGAGCCCAGGCCCCACCGTTGCTGTGTTTTTGCTGCTATGTCTGGTCAATAAAGCTGCTGTCTTGTCACCTCAGCCTCTTCAGGGGCCCCCAGAGAAGGTGGGGCTGGAGGGACCCCTCTGGGAAGTTTCCAGCCCTTAGCACCACGGAGCCCCTAGAGACCTTCTTGTAACCCTCCCGGTGGCCTTTGCTGCGCTGGCTCTGTCCTGCCTCCCAGGCTCCTCTCTTTTCTACCAACTACCGGTTCCTCTCTCCCCCCAAGCCCTGCCTGGGCCCCTCCCCAGTCTTGGGGGTGGCCTGGACCCAAACCCCCAGCCCAGGGACCTGCACTCCCCTGTGATACTGGACACACTTCTCCTGAGAGTCCAGGGTGGGGCCTCACCCTCTCCCCCAGGAGGAGTGTCTGCAGGGACCCCTGACTCACACTCACACAAAGAGCGGGCTGGCCCATGTGACCCGAGGCCGCCCCTGCAGCCCGGGATGGAGGGGGTGGGCCAGTGCAGCCCCTCTCAGGTGGGAGGGCGGGATCGGGACCTCCTGTGGGGCAGGCATCGCATTGACGGGCTGGCCATGACCTGCCCGCCCTCCCTCCTGGGGTCTGTTCCTTTCACTTCAGGGGTGGTCTAGAGGGGTTAGCCCTCCCTGAACACTTCCCCCTGTGCCTGTCCCCATCTCCCACGGATGAAGCGGGGAGTCCCTTGCAGCCAGTTCCTGCCGTGATGCTCAGAGGGTGTCTGCTCTCCTCCTGCCCTGAGTGCAGGTTAGAAAACCTGTTGCCTGAGGCTCAGATGCAGCACCCTGGGGAGTGAGGGACGGAAGTGCAGGCCACCGACTGAGCTGGAGTGGAGGGGGAGGGAGAGACAGGATCCACAGGACTGAGTTTCCCAACGGGCAGGACCTCTCCCTCAGGAGGGGCTGCAGAGGCCATGCTGATAGGGCCGGTCTGGGAGTCTGCAGGGCTGGGGCCATGTGGTGGTGCTGCTAGGCGCCTGCCTTGGTTTCCCCTGCTGGGCACGTACATGTCATTGCTCTCAGGCGGCTGGAGCAAAAGGACGTTTCTCTCCCTACCTCCACCTGCCGCCCATCTGGGTGGGGCCCGGTGTGTGGGACCCTCTGAGCCGCACACCCTGCCCAGCCCTCTGGCCTGGCCCCTGGCTGGAGCTGGAATCCCCAGGCCTAGCCTTCTTGCCCCACCCAAGGTTCCCCAAGTTCTCCTGATGCACCCAAGAGCCATCCCTCCTATTTGCCTCAAGGCTACGGGGCCTGTGAGGTCACTTCTGCTCTATGGGGAGAAATCTGGCAAAGCCTGGGTGCTCCCCCTCCCATCTGGGCCCAGCTGAGGAGCCCCCTGGGGGTGGACAGGTCAGGGAAGGTGGGCCCAGGGGCCCTGGGAGAGGACGCAAATTTCCTGGACTGGGTGCTGATCCGGCTGATGCAGCCTGGGGGCCTAATGCCCCCTGTGTGTGCCCCAGTCAGGGGACACCCACTCTGCCAGCAGGGCTGTGTCTGACAGGCTCCGAGGACACCAGAGAGCCCTCCATCTGATGAGTCCCCACTGGGCTGTGTCGCTGTTGCTGCTACCCCTGGGCTTCGGGGCTCCTCACGCCTGTGGGGAGAACAGAGGGAGACAAGTGGGTTGGAGGGAACGCAAGCCAAGGGCATCTGGGGGCACCAGGACATTCAGACACAGCTGTGGAGCGCAGAGCTGGGGTCACCCTTGGCCTGGGTGCCTGTGAGAAGCTAACTGGCGAGGTGAACTTGTGCCCAAATTTCCCTGCCTAGAGTCTCAGAGGAGATGTGGGTGTTGGCACCTGGGATTTCTGGGGCACCCAGGACGGGGCTCCATGTGTCTGGTGCTACCAAGCTGCCATGAGCCCCAGGCCTTCCCAACCAGTTCTGTGGAGCCCAGATCCCAGTTTCTGTCACCCGTGTGGCTGCTCCTTGGCTGACCAGATAGCCAGCGCTCCGGGGCCCCAAGTGCCCCAGCGTGTGAGGCATCCCCAATGCAATAATTTAATTAAATTATAATTATAATTTGAAAATATTTTATTTATTTATTCATGTATGAGAGAGGGGGAAGGGAGGGAGAAAGAAAGGGAGACACACTCATGTGTGGCTGCCTCTTGCACCCAATCAGGGACCCGGCTCTCAGCCCATGCATGTGCCTGGACTGGGCATCCAACTGGTGACTCTTTGGTTGGCAGGATGGCACTCAGTTCACTGAGCCACACCAGCCAGGGATAATGAAATACTTCTAAATGGCTTGAGCCTCTATTTCAAATACTCTGGGGAGCCCAAGGTCCCTATATGTGAATACCTCCAGGGGCTGGTTGTCAGGGGGCTTGTTTTTCTCCTAATGCCCCCGTGGTGGGCTGGCCCTTTCCCACCTGATGCTCCTCATGCTGGGAAGCACCCCAGATGACTCCCCTCCCCAGCAACACTGCACAAAATGGGGTGCAGTCTCAGGCTTTGCTGGAGGTCTAGAGTGCTGGGGGGCGTAGCCCTTCCCCTGCCTCTCTCGCTCCTTTCCCCCCTTTCTGGGCTCCTCATCCCTCCCCCAACGGGCTTGAGAACCCCCCTTTTCTTGATTTATTATAAAGAGCAATTTCCCTTTCCCCTGCCTGCTCCCGCCTGGCCTAGAGCCTGAGCACTGTCCATGTCCCAGAGGCTGTCCCCTCAAGCCACCCTGTGGCAGGACAGGGCAGCAGCAAGACTTAGGAGCCCAGCTCACCCCCTGCCCCCACTACCTCTGTAGGGCAAGGCTGCCAGCAAGGGGGCTCATCATTACAGGTGGGAAATGCCACTGCCCACCCCTTGCAAAAGGAAGGGACACCAATCTATTTTTGTCTAAATGGTGTTTCCCCTTCCTGCTCCCCTGCCATCACCACCCCAGCCTGTAGGGCATTTCCAGGGGGCTTCTGGAGAAACGGAGACCCATTAGGCCTTGGAACCAGGCAGACAACCAGGGTTGACCATGCCAAGTGGTTCCTGGGAACACACGGAGCACCAGCCACTATTCTTACCCCGCTCGTGCGCTTACTGGGGGGTCTGGGAACAACACGGGGCCGGTCTGTCCTCCCGAAGGAAGTGCTCACTCTCTCACCTCACTTTTCACCCATGGAGCCCACAGATTTGACAGCTCACACCCAAGAGGCCTTGGCACGCACTTCATCTGTGTTAAGGGGCTGCTCTTCTCTGCAGCTCTGACCCTGGGTCACCGGGTGGGGTCTTCATGTCCCCAGGCACCCTTCCATTTAGGGAACACTAGTGGTACCCGGGCCCAGCCTTCCCTGCAGTCCTTGGAATGAGCCGGACTTGGCCCTGGCGTCCTGGTGGGCCCCTGACCCCTGGCCTGTCTTCCTGTGGCAGGAGAAGGCCCCCTCCAAGCCCAGCACCTGTCTTTGTTCCAACCGTGGTCGGTTCATGTGACACAGGTTGCAGCTCATCTTGGGGCCCCTCATCTGCCTGAGTTGGGGGTACCCAGCCCTTGCTTATACAGCCCATCTTTGAGACTGTCCCTCAATATTCCCCCCGGCCATGGTGTCCCACGGCTGTAGGCGCTTGTCTCGCTCTGTCCTGTGTCACCGGCTCACTTTACCCTTCAGCAGGTGTGCTCTGCTGTAGCAGAAACACACAGGCCTCCCCCTGACCAGTGTGACCCAGTGAGGTGGGCATCAACCCTCGAAGCACAAGGTCGTCAGTTTGATTCCCGGTCAGGGCACACAGGCAGGGGTTGCCTGTTGGCCCTGGTCAGCGGAGGCTGCAACTGGACCTGTGGCGCCCTCTGGAGCCAGGTCTGAGCTCTGCAGGGAGTTGCTCTGCTCCAGCATCTGGTCAGGGCCCAGGCAGCTCTGGTCTCCCACCCAGATCTCAGGGTGAAAGGGAGAAGGGGATAGCAGGTCTTCCTGAAAGCCTGGTGGGTCCTGGGGCCTCCCACGTATCACCTCCTTTGCAGCCTCACCACAACCCTGGGCCAGGGGCACGCTAAGATGGGGGCAATCAGCATTGTTCATATGTATCTAAAATCTAGCTCCATGCTGGCATCTTCGCCATGTCTTCCTGGCACCCACCCAACAAGGCGGTCAGGGGTCCCCGGGGAGAAGGCGCGGGTGCCACAGGCATGGGGCTGGCACTATACCCCTCCCCCATTTGTCACTTTCAGTGGGTTGCAGTGTATTAGACTTGAGTGTGCCTGGCTGCGTGGATTTATGGATTATATGACCTAATTGTAAACAAGGTAATCCCCCAAAACAATCAAGTGGCTTACAGAATATTCCTGTAAAGACGCTGTAAATAATTACCAATAATCCATTCTCGGGTGAACAGCCACAAAAGCAGCAGCTGAGACCCATGCCCACCCCCCACTCCCCGAATAGACCTGATGAGAAATCAGCCTCAAATACATGTAAAATAAATAACAGCAAAGCCCTGGCTGGTGCAGTTCAGTTGGCTGAGCAACGTCTTGCAAACCAAAAGGTCGCTGGTTTGATTCCCAGTCAGGGCACTTCCCCGGGGTTCTGGGCTGGGCCTCCCCAGCAGGGGGCGTGCAAGAAACAACGGATTGATGCTTTTCTCTCGCATCAATGTTTTTTCATCCTTTCCCTCTCCACCCCTCCCTCTGAGAAATAAATAAAATATTTTAAAAAGCAAACAAAATAAAATAACTCCTTTAAAAAAATAACAGTAAATAAAACGAATCTGTTTGGAGTCCCCCACCCCCGTCATCACTGGTGACGTTTGCCCCAGGTGCCTGGACATATAAGTTGACAACATCATAGAATCCTCATGATCAGCAAGGCATTTAAAAAGTAAGCTTTCAGGAGCCCAGGTCATGGGATTGAGCCCCATACAAGAATCAGCTAGAGAATGAATGAATGATGGAATAGCAACTTGATGTGTTTCTCTCTCCAAAACTCAAGTTAAAAAAAAAAAAAAAGGAAGCTCTCAGAACACGGGGACAACCCCCACCAGACTAACCCCTGCAACCTTCCCTGGTGATGTTTAAAGTCATGTGCTGCTCAGCCAGCCCTTCTAGATATTTACCTAAGCAATGATAAATATTTGGAAAGCTCTTTTAAATTTCTTGCATAATAGCAGAAGACAAAACACAACCACTTACTCTTTCTGCCGCAGTAAAAATGGCAGAAACAATGAACAGAAAATGATCTGTCGACACACCGGAAGACATTTCTTTGTCAGCAAACACCGTTGGAAGATGCAGAGAAAACACCGCTGTAGATTAGAAGCAAATGTTATAGCAAATTACCCAGTGTGGGAGGTTTGCTGCACCGTTGACTGAAAGTACAGCGGTTTCCAACACATCTTAGCTTAAGGTATTTGTTGAATTCTGTTCTGATAATGAAATGCACAAACCGCTTTTTTTTTCATGAGCCACTAATGGAAAGATACAGCAGAGAAGATATATCCCCAACAGTCAATTTCTTGTTTAATAAAAACAGTGTCACATGGGGAAAACTGTGTAAGTGTACCCTTTGATGGAACAGCTAGTTTCTCAGGAAGGGCTTTTATTTTAAGGGATCTGGGTGAGGAGGGCAAGGGACAGAGTGGGCAGCACCTGCAAAGCCCGCCCCGGTGGCCTTCCACGGCCACACCATGTGGGAAAGGTCTAGAAGCGTCAGTGGCACAGGGAGTGCTGTAGGAGTTTCCGTGGTGTTCATTTGATAAATGCAAGGTTGTCCTAGTAGATTAGAAGCCTCGTTATACTTGCTAATGTGGGGGAGGAGGAAACTTCCCCTTCGAGATTCTTCTAGATAATCAAATAGACATGAGGGATTAACAAGAGAAAAATGAACAAATTCAGTTGCCACATAGGGGAAGCCCGCGCACAGGAGACAGAGATGCCCCCACAGGAGAGGTTCGGGGACAGAAAGGGAAACGGAGGCCTGTACAGCATCCTGAGCAAGGGATGAGGTCAGGCACCTGGGGCTTCAGAGAAGAAGAAGGTCATTGCTGGATGACAGGGAGAGCAGATATTCAGTAATTAGAAGTCTGCCCTGCCCTATAGATAGGTCATAAAACATTATTTCTGATGATGATTCCTACTACAGGCAAGGACCCCTAGTTAAAATTCTTTAAGGGAGCCCTGGCTGGTGTGGCTCAGTGGATTGAGCACTGGCCTGGGAACTACAGGGTCTCTGGTTCGATTCCCAGTCAGGGCACAGGCCTGGGTTGTGGACCAGGTCCCTGGTTGGGGGTGCACAAGAGGCAACCACACATTGATGTTTCTCTTCCTCTTTCTCCCTCCCTTCCCCTCTCTCTAAAAATAAATAGAATCTTAAAAATAAATAGAAACAATGAAAAGGCATCCTTGGGTGAGGATTAAAAAAAAAGACAATGAACACCACTAGAATCTAATAGCCCAAAAAGTGCATTATTGAAACATAATTTTTCTCTCTAAAATCATCCCCCCCTTTTGTTAAAATCAAAGATAGCCAATTTATAAAGACTAATTTTAAAATAGTACAATTTTAATAAACATCGTCTATTATTTGTACAAATACAACAAGAATAGCAATTGATTGTATACGTTGTTGGGAATTTCTTTGCTGGACTTTTTCATGAGAAATCTCCAGATTGGACCTTGAAAGCCGTGATGGGCAGCAGTTGTCTCAGGCTTCAGCTGCGATACCTACAGATTTGGGTGAGTTTCTCTTTCCTCCATGTTCTCCAAATACTTTAAGATTCCTGCACTTTCCAAGAAGTGGCCTTTACTCTCCTGGTAAGGCTGCTAAGAGCCCTGTGAGCAAGGCACCAGGGTATGATTTCCAGGGGTTTTATTGGCTTCCTCAAGTCAATCTTTTATAATTCTTTAAAAGATTTTATTTATTACTTTTTAGAGAGAGGGGAAGGGAGAGAGACAGAGAGGGAGAGAAACATCCATGTGTGGTTGCGTTTCACCTGCCTCTAGCTATGGACCTGGCTGGAGACCTGGCTTGCAACCTGGTTATGTGCCCTGACTGGCAATCGAACCAGTGACCTTTGGGTTCTCAGGCTGGCACCTTATCCACTCAAGTCAATCTTAATTCCTTAAAGTTGTCTCGTTATATCTGAGTCTATGTGCATTGCTCTCCAATATGACATTCTAGCCACAGCCTTGGTAATATAACTAGTTTCCAATGGTTTCCCATTATAAGGAGAACAAATTCTTATTGAACCCATGCAGATAACAATACTTCCATGAAAATAAACACAGAAATTCTGAATTCTGAAGGGATTAAGTAGGAAGAAAAAGAGAAGTTCTGCTTACAAAGGTGTAATTTACCAAATTTCTGTAAGTCACAGTTTAAAAGAAAAGGTTTCCTTTTACCTGGGGAAAAAAAAGAAAGAACCAGCAATGTTTCACACAAAAAGTCATAAATTGTAATCATCTTTGTCAGTTCATTCAGTCCCATTCAATTAAGAGTTCCCATTGAAAATGAAAAAGTTTCTGCTCAGCTAAAGAAAACATCAGCAAAATGCAAAGGGAACCAATTGTACAGGAAAACATATTTGCCAATGACACCTCAGACAACAGTGTGATCTCCAAAATACAGAAAGAATTTATACAACTCAACACCAGGGAGACAGACAACCCAATTTAAAAATGGGCAAAGGACCTGAACAGGCAACTCTCTGAGGAAGATAAACAAAGGGCCCAGAGGCATATGAAAGAATGCTCAACATCACTAGCCATCAGAGAGATGCAAATTAAAACCACAATGAGATACCACCTCACACCTGTCAGAATGGCCATCATCAACAAACAAGTGTTGGTGAGGATGTGGAGAAAAGGGAACCCTGGTGCACTGTTGGTGGGAATGCAGACTAGCGCAGCCACTATGGAAAACAGTATGGAATTTCCTCAAAAAACTAAAAATGAAACTGCTTTTGATCCAGCGATTCCACTGTTAGAATTATACTCAAAGAATCTTGAAACACCAATTCAGAACCTATGCACCCCTATGTACATAGCAGCACTATTTACTATAGCCAAGTGCTGGAAACAGCCTAAGTGCCCATCAGTGGGTGATTGGATCCGAAAACTGTGGTACATTTACACAGTGGAATACTACATAGCTGAAAGAAAGAAGGAACTCCTACCTTTTGTGATAACATGGATGGAACTGGAGAGTATCATGCTTAGTGAAATAAGCCAGGTGGTGACAGACAAATGCCATGTGACCTCACTCAATACAGGAAACTAATAAACAAACAGATGAGCAGAATGGATACCAGAAGCATGGAAACATGGAACCGACTGACGTGACCAGAGGGAGGGGAATAGAGGCAAAAAAGAGGAAGAGTTTAGTCAAGGAACTAGTATAAATGACACATGGATGTGGACAGCAGGGTGGGGGTTGACTGTGGGAGAGGGGCAGGGGTGGGTGGGGCAGGGGAGAGCAACGGGGAAAAAGTGGGACAACTGTGGTGGAACAATAAATTAATTTTTAAAAAAGGACTTCCTCTTGAATCCAGTTGTTTTGTTACTTCCCTCGACCTTGCCTGGTAACCGAGGACGACGGGTGGGCGATCATCCCCAGAAGGCTGCGGGGCTGCTGTTCCTCGAGGCTCCCAGGATTTGCTCCATGCAGTGGGCACCTTGATCACTAGCGGGTGTGGAAGGCTCACACCACACGGGAAACACCTCCCACCAGTTTCTCTGTCACCGTGAGGGCACCTGCCTTGTGGCAGAGGACAGCGTCAACTCATCCAGAGAACATGTTAATAACCTGTACCAAGTGGCAGCTGAAGTCTGGCTTAGATGAGCCGTGGTGGGTGAAGGGATGCAAACACCTAACAATGGGGTTTGCTGGGGAGCAGGGAAGAAGCAAGTGCTGCCCTACGTTTCCATACCTGTTGACTTTACAGTTAATGTTTACTCACCTGGTTTCTCCCAGGGGCAAATAAATGGTGAGACAGAGGACCTATGCCATCTGACTTTTGAGTCAAAAAAGGTGTTGCAGCAGGAGGGCAGCACCCCACCCAGGAGGAACCCCCTGTAAGATGAAAGCCGAGGTCACCCACAGGTGAGGGCCATAGGGGGTTCCACCCACAGATTGGAGACTCTGTGTGGAACTCAGCATTCATTGGTGCCCCAGAAACACACAAGTGTAACTGCTTTGTCCGATACTGGTACCAGGTGAACCCTCATCCATGGTGACCCTAAAAATTCATGTTCTGGTCTCCTCAGTGCTATGAACAGCTATGGAAGCTGGACTGGAATGACTAGAAGGGCCCTGCTGGTTCTGCAAATGGGGTGCTTTCCCCTTTGGGACGACGGTGGGTGTCCGTACCTCCGCAGTCCTGGAGAACATCCTGGGCACCGACACTTTGCGAGGCTGGGCCCTGCGAAGCCCTCCTGGGAAGTTCCACCTCTGAATGCGAGTCATCAGCTCTAACCGAGAGGCCGTGCCCATGAGAGCCAGGCCGTTGGCCTGACGCTGCACAGCGGCCACGGTCAGCTGCTCCCAGTTGCCACGGGAAACAAGGGAACAGGGCGCTGCACGGGCACTGCGCCCCGGACACGGTGTCTTGAGCAGCCGGGCGTGGCTGGTGAAAAAGCCAGGCAGTCCGGGAGAACGCAGGGTCTACAGGGACCTGAAGGAGGCGGCGCCGTCTACTTACAGGGCTGCACCCAACTCAGCCACGCGGTCGGGCTGCTCTGCGCGGGGCGGCGCGGCGGTCCTCGGCCTGCGGATCGCCTTCTCCAGCAGCCGCCCGGCCGACTGAGCCCAGGTCACCTGCTTTCACCTGGGGAGGGCCACAGCGGGCCTTCCAAGCTATTTCCACGGGCCCACCGCCTGCCTGGGCCTGGTGGCCCCGGGCTTATGTCTGCTTTCCCTGCGGACCTCGGGGAAATTATACTGATTGCAGAGTGCTAACCGGTGGAGATTCGCCTCGGTGCTTCGCCGGACCACCTACAGCACAGGATGGGCAGCGAGCTCACAGACAACTCAAGGCCCGGGCACCGGGGCAAAGCTGCTGGGAGCCCTGCGGTCGGGGAAGAACCACGTGCCGTCGAGGGAGGTCTGGGCACTCGTGGCACCATCTCCTGCCTGCCCTCTGCTTCCACAGAGATGCTGAAGGGGTCGGGAAGGAAGAGCAGGCGCCGCTGAAAAGGCTGAGACCAGGGAGGAATTTCAGGGTGACGGCGCTGCTCCGGCTCCTGAGGTCACTGCTGCTCAGCCTGAGGTCGCTGGCCGGTCGGAAGGCACAGGTGCCCCCTGGGCCGCTTCAGCTGTTTCCCACGGGAGCCGGGAGCTGCCACAGAGCCTGTTCTGCAGCCCCTGCTGCGCAGGCCGCCGAGTGGTCTTATGTTGGACCCCATGGGAGGCACAGTCCCCCATGTGGACACAGTCCACATCAACAGAGTGGCCTTCCAAACTCTTTTTTTTTTCTTTTTTTTAGATTATATTTATTAGTTTTGGAGAGAGGGGAGGGGAGAGAGGTAGGGAGGGAGAGAGACATCAATGTATGGTTGCCTTTCACCTGCCTCCAGCTATGGACCTGGCTGGAGACCTGGCTTGCAACCTGCTTATGTGCCCTGACTGGGAATCGAACCAGAGACCTTTGGGTTTGCAGGCCGGCGCCTTATCCACTGTGCTACCAGCCAAGGCTATTAGTTATTTTTTAAATAAATATTTTATTTATTTATTTTTAGAGAGAGGAGAAAATAAGGAGGAAGAGAAACATTAATATGTGGTTGCCTCTCTCACACTCCCAATTGGGACCTGGCCCATAATGCAGGCATGTGTCTGGACTGGGAATCAAACCAGCAACCCTTTGGTTCACAGGCCGGCACTCAATCTACCGATGCACACCAGACAGGGCTCTAATTTATCATTAGTTCCTAACAATCATATTTAGACTACTTGTGAATATTTGATGATACATTAAAGCAGTTACCCCACTTTAAGTTATTTTTTTCTGATTACATGAATTTATTTAACCGATAAATCCAGGTAGAATAAAAGTATTATATTTAATGCTTCTAATCTAAAGACACATCTGTTTAACCAAACCAAACTCAAACTAGCTTTTTTTTTTTTTTAAAGATTTTATTTCATTATTTTTAGAAAGAGGGGAAGGGAGAGAGGCAGAGAAGGAGGGAGACATCAGTGTATGGTTGCTTTTCACCTGCCTCCAGCCACAGATCTGACTGGAGACCTGGCTTGCAACCTGGTTATGTGCCCTGGCTGGGAATCGAACCTGCAACCTTTGGGTTCGCAGGCCGGCACCTTACCCACTGTGCTACCAGCCAGGGCCTCAAACTAGCTTTAATATGGAGTATTTTCCTGGATCCTGTGATCATGAACAGCATTTGCGTTAGTTTCTATTATATTTTGAAATTTTTTATATAAGCGCTTGTTGGTTTAAGAGGTTTACATAGAGTCGTTTTACAAATTAGCACTATCACCTGCAGGTGGAAAATACCACACAACATTCATGAACATACAGACAGACCCAAGCAGAAACCAACCTCCCGTCTCCTTTTAAAATTTTAGCCCTGGCTGGTAGCACAGCGGTTAAGGTGCCGGCCTGCGAACCCAAAGGTCACAGGTTCGATTCCCAGCCAGGGCACCTAACCAGGTTGCAAACCAGGTCTCCAGTCAGGTCTGTACCTGGAGGCAGGTGAAACGCAACCATACACTGATGTCTCTCTCCCTCTCTGCCTCTCTCCCTCCCCCTCTTTCTAAAAATAATGAAATAAAATAAAAAAAAATTTTTAGCCATAAGACAGGTAATAAAGTTATCCACTCAGATAGCTAGTGCTTTTTTCTCCTAATATTTGTGGAGAAGACATGATCTTATGGAAGCTATGGGCTAGGTTTTGAGCAAGGGTGCTTCTATGTCTAGTTGTGGGTTTTTGTTTGTTTGCTTGTTTTTAATTCTCCCCTCACTCTTTTGTCCTTTAGACTTGGGAACTGAGAATGCTAGAGACTGGTGGGCTCTGAACTGCTTCTAGAGCTACACGGTTTCACAAAAATAAATAAGAGCAGTAGCTCAATGTCCCCACATAACTGGGTAGCTTAAGTGACATCGTAGGTTGATCTACCTGACAAACTACATCCATCGTCTCTAATTTTCTTCTTTCCTTCTGGTTCCATAGTTTTAGTTAAACTTACAGGAGGAGGTCAAAATAATAAAAATCCTGGCAGGCTCCAAATCTCAGCTTCCAATTTGGCCAAATTTCTGACCATAGTCACCAAATCCTTTCACATGTCTTGTCAGACTTTCACCGGGGAGAACGGTAAATACTTCTGGCACTAGCCTACAATTCTATGGCCTCAAGAGGGCGTGGAGGCTGCTGTCTTCCAGATCATTCCTTCTCATGGCCAAAAGAAAGAACTGACAGCCTATTTCAGGTAGACAGACAGACAGATGGACAGCCATGCCAAGCCCTGGGTACCCCTCAAGGAAAGAGTCAGTCAAAACCAAGAGCAAAGCCCTGGCTGGTGGCACAATGGATAAGGCACTGGCCTGTGAACCCAAAGGTCATTGGTTCGATCCCCAGCCAGGGCACATAACCAGGTTGCAAGCCAGGTCTCCAGCCAGGTCTGTGGCTGGAGGCAGGTGAAAGGCAACCACACATTGATGCTTCTCCCCCCCTCTGCCTCCCTCCCTGCCCTTCCCTCTGAAAATAATGAATAAAATCTTTAAAAAACAAAACAACAACAACAACAAAAACAAGAGCACTTGTCCCAAACAATCAATAGTCACTGTGTCCAAAGCGCTAGTTCCACAGGTATTTTCTGCTAGTCTAAATTTGGAAAAGGAGACCCACTGCACTGCCTCCAGGGCTCTGCCCCCTGGAGACCTGGGGGTCGGGCTGAGATTTTCCATCTTTGCCGGCTCCTGTGAGGGGTCCCACGCAGCAGCCTGGGGGCAGTGCCCAGCCAGTGAGGGGCGCTGCTCCAGTAACAAGGTTGGCTGTGACCATGACAACTTTCCAGACAACCAAGAACGAGGGCTGTTCTGAGTTTTCCTCCCTTTCTTCCTAACTTCTGCTCTTTCTTCAGGACCGATGCACTGACGCGTCCTGAGGCGACCGGAGCCATCAGACTTGGGCACCGACAAGAACCTTAACACATGTCCATGCATCTACCCTTAGAAGGTAAAGGCTTGTTTCCATGGACACTTGGCTTTGAGGCCAACATGAGTTGCCAAGAAACCCCATCCTACCTACACATTTAAAAAACTTGGAAGCAGAAACTGTATGATAAGATTTAGGTACAATTTACACACCATTAAATTCACCCTTTTAAACTGTTGTTCACCATTTTTCAGAAGGTTTGACGTTGTGCCCATCACCACGAATTCTAGAATAATCTGTTTCCAAAACCTGTGGAGTTTTAACATGCAGGCTCTGAGCACACACGTGGAACAAATGGCACCTTCCCCCTGGTCAGTGAGGCCAGCTAACTGGCGACAGGGGGGTGGAAGTAGCACGAGCCTTCGCACAGTCGGGGCTCAGGCTTCGTGTGCGTCAGGACTCAGTGAGCCCAGTGAACAATGTCCTTGTCCCCTTGCGTCCCCACATGTCACTGACGGCCACTGAGTCCCAGAACTGGAGTCAACGGCCCTGAGGGCCAGGCCTTCCAGTTGACATTAGGGGGTAAATCAAGAGTTTAGCAAAGAAGGAAGCCGGCTCAGTCAAGGTAACCTGTCTAGTGAGAGCCAAGTGGTTTTCTGCACCTTTGTAGATGGACACGCCCATCTGTAATCCCCTTCCAGTGCACTGAGAACTATGGCTGACTCCCCTCTGTGGAGTTTTTTCTGCTGCTGCCTTGGGGCAGGTTAGATGCGGGAAAGGGCTGCCACCCTGGAGCGGTGCTGGGGAGCACCCGGCCCCACAGGGTGGGGGTCAGGCAGGTTGGCGTCCGCACCTCCCCTCGGGGTTCCCATCTGCTACGTCTGCCCCGTCCCCCCAGCGAGACAGAGCAGGCCGGACTTGTGCGCTGAATCTCGGTGAGCCTGTCTGCTCCTCAGGGATCCCTCCCTGTGGCCAGACCTCTGATCCGAGTCGCCTGTCTGGTCCCCTGCCACACACGAGTGACTTTCCTTTCTAGGACACGTCAGCCCTGGCCTTACGTTGTGGAACAGTTTACTTGGGTTCTGTGCCCCTCTCAGGACGGAGGCCCCTGGAGGGCAGGGGAGCTGCTGTTCACCATCTGCGCCTGAGCCCCAGACGACCTCAGGGTCTGGGCACGTGCTGCTCTGGGGCTTCAAGAAGCTTCTTGGCTCTCGGAGCCTGAATGGGCACTGGGGGCGCTCGTGTCAGTAGCTGAGTGGCTTGGAAGAGGTTTCCCTCTTCTGCCTCTCCAGCTGCCCTTCTGTGTCAAGGCAGGACCCCAGGCCCAGTCCTCCTCTCAAAGCCTCTCCCCCAACCACCTCCCAACCACAGGCCACCCAGCCGCAAGTGCGCTCAGGACTGGTCGCATGGGGAATGAAGTCACTGTCATCAGAGCACCTTGCCATTCCTCGAGTCTCAGACCACCTCGTTTGGGGGCCGGAGCGCAAAGAAGCCCTGGAGGGTGGTGGGTGCGGCAGGAACGACACAGGCTCACCTCCAGGGAGCCCCACCGCCGGCTGGGCACCAGCTGAGGCCCATTTATTGCCAACATTAAAGGTCAGAAGGCAGGGGGCCCGGGTGGGCCCTGGGTCTGAAGGCTTCGGGCCTGGGTGTGGCTGAGCTGCGGGTGGGGACCCAGGAGGAGTCGGGGATTGAGGGGCCGGTGGTGCAGGTCAGGACACAAGGGTCCCCAGCAGTAGAGGCAGCAGCGCCCCGGACAGCAGAACCAGCGACGGGCCTGCCGAGGGCCCGGGGTGCGCCGCCCCCGCCAGGCCGCAGTCGGTGTAGGGCTCCAGGCAGGCGGCGAAGGCCATGACGTGCGCCACGAAGCTCTGCTCCTGCACGCCGCGCACCAGGTGCGCCTGCGGGCCGCGCGCGAACACCGCCACGTCCTCGCCGCCGTGGGTCTCGGAGCGCAGGGGCACGGCGGCCTGCTGCTTGTAGTTGGGGCTCCCTGGACAGACGACGGAGGTTCAGGACTGGCGGGCGGGCTGCCCCGTCCTGCAAGTGCCCCCGCCATGGTGCCCCTGCCCGTGGTCCCGACCCGGGGCGCTCACCACTCTGGGAGGCATCCACGCTGGGCCGGGAGCCCTGGCTGATGGCGTAGCCCGGGCCGTTGCCATAGAGGATGGAGGTGTAGTTCTTGCCGTCGGAGGCCTTGCCGTTGGCCAGCCCTGCAGGGACGGGGGACTGTGACCTCGCGCCGCAGCTCAGCAGCGCCCCTGTGGGCTGCACCCGGCCCTTCGTGCCGGTTTTGGGGCTGAGTCCCCACAAGAACCTTGTTCTACAGGCCACTGCTCTCCTGACCCCCTGTGACCACAGAGCAAGCTGGGTGTGTGGTCCAGAGCATTTTCTGCCGCATAATTTAGGAAGCAGTGCCTGTCCCCCCGGGCCTACCGAAAATGGAGCTGCCACGCAGAGTGTAGCCACCAAAAGTGAAGACGTGAGAGTGGTCAGCAGTGATCAGGGTCAGGGTGTCCTTCTCGCTGGTGAGCTGGCTGGCCCGGTCAATGGCGTCATCGAAGCTGACAGCCTCGGTCAGTGCCAGGTAAGCTTGGCCGTTGTGATGACCATGGTCAATGAGCCCCCCTGCAGAAAGACCAGGGGGAGGCGGGCGGTGGGGAACCTGCCCTGAGTCCCCCACCCCTGCTGGCCCGGGGCTGCCACTCACTCACCCTCCACAAACAGGTAGAAGCCTCGGGGGTTCCTGCTCAGCAGGCGCAAGGCCACCTCTGTCATCTCTGTCAGGGATGGGTCCTTCCTGGTGCTTCGGTTGACCTCATAGTTCATGTCCCCAGGCTCAAAGAGGCCTGCGGAAGGGGGGCTGGGGTGACCCACCAGCTGTGGAAGGGGGTCCGGGCCCACATTCTGGGCCAGGTGAGGACCTGGGATGTCAGGGCCGGAAGGTGGGGGTGGGGGTGGGGTGGGGTCATTACCCAAGATGTGTGTCACAGAGGTGTCCTGGGATGCCTGCATGAGTTCCGTTCGGTTCCACACATACCGGCCACCCTGGGAGGGGCAGGACCACACAGCTCTCAGCCCACAGCCCTAGGACCAGCAGCCCTGCCCACTGCCCTGCACCCACGAGTCCCCTCACCTGGTGCTTGGTCTGCCACTCCTGAACCAGGTTCCGCTGGTCCAGCCTGACTCCACTGTATGCGGCATCCTCAGGGTACTCGGGGTCAGGGGTCCCCTTGGGAAACATGTACTTTCGGCCTCCACCCAGGATCACCTGCAGCCAGAGGATCAGGGCTGTGAGCTTGGGGCCCAGCTGGCTCTTTGCCTCCTGGTCAGATAACTCCTGGGTCTCCTCACCTGGGCTGTCCGTCACCTGGTTGAGCTGTTGCTTCTACACCATCCTAAATGCCAGGCCTGAGGCCCCAGGCCCCAGACTGTGGGTGGCCTGGGACTGTGGCCTATGTGGGGTCCCCCCTGCCCTTTGGGACTCACGTCGATGTCCACATTGGTGATGAGCTGCAAGGCGATGTCCGGGCAGCCATCCTTCAGCGCCTGTGCAGGCATGTCAGCATCCGAGTACCAGTCACGGTTTACTGTGTGCGCGTAGGTGCCGGCCGGAGAGGCATGCTGCACCCTCATTGTGGTCACCACCCCCACCGACTTCCCTGGGGGCGGCAGAGGTCAGGGTGAGCCACTGAGGTCTCTGAGCCTGACCCCTACCCTCCCAACAGCCCCAAGTGCACCTGCTTTCTTGGCCCTTTTCATCACGGAGGCGACCTGGTTGCCATGCGTAGTGTTGCACTCGTTTAGTCTGGCAGCCGCGCTCACACCAATGGTCTGGAAGTTGCCCTTGACCCCACACAGGTAGGCCGTGGCTGTGCCCGCGCTGTCTGGCACTTGTCTGTCCACGTTGTATGTCTGGGGGCAGAGACACTCTCAGCTACGCTGGGACAGACACCAGATGGTGACTAGGCCTGAGCCCAGCTGTAACGGAGTGGGGAGAGGGCTCCCCAGAGTCCCCACAGCTCCGGCTTTGGGGATGGGGAAGGAGATAATACAGCTTTTTTTTTTTTTTTTTTTAAAGATTTTATTTATTATTTTTAGAGAGAGGGGAAGGGAGAGAGGCAGAAAGGGAGAGAAACATCCATGTATGATTGCCTTTCACCTGCCTCCAGCTACAGACCTGGCTGGAGACCTGGCTTGCAACCTGGTTATGTGCCCTGGCAGGGAATCGAACCAGCGACCTTTGGGTTTGCAGACCAGCACCTACCCACTGTGCCCCCAGCCAGGGAACCAATACAGCTTTTAAGGTACTTTGCACACCTATAGGGAGCTGATAGCTCCGTCACAGCTGTGCTGCAGCACAGGAGGGCAGAGTAGGCTTAACCCGTTGTTGACCAGTCACAAAAAAACAAGCCCAAATGCTGTAGACCTAGAACAAGTTAAGTGGTTGTATTTGCACTTTCATTAGCTTACCCAGTTTAAAAACTGAGAATAAGAGAGGACTTTGTAAAAGTTTTCTTAATTGTGTTCGATCGTGCTTATTATAAAAAAGTTATTTTTCTAGATACTCTGTGGTTCGTTACAATTTTAGTTAGTAATTTTAGTATTTACAAACATTGCAAATATGGCATATCACGATGGTGAAGAATTTTTCCATGAATTACTTGCAGATGATTTTTCTGATTGTCCAAGTGACTTTCAAGTATATAGCAGTGATGTGGAAAATGACAGTCTGTCGGAAGATAGTTATGAATCTGGTATGAAACCACCAAAATGGCAAAAAAAGGAATTGTGATAGAATCTGACAGTGAAAGTGCTTTTGAAGAAGAGTGGACAGAAAGTGACATTACACTCATCTTGGAGGACTTTACAAATACTCCTGGTGTAACTATTGAACTCAGTGATCCATAGAGTATCAGTGACATGACGGATGTACTTTTTGATAATGATTTTTTAAATTGAATTGCTTCTCAAACCAATTTACACCACCGCCAAATGGAAAAACTTTATGAAACATCTGCTAAAACTTTACCGTGGGCGGAAGTTACCACGAGTAATATGAAGAAGTTTCTTGGTTTATTGGTATTGAGGGACAAACAAAAATCACATTGGAGCCCTGGCTGGTGTAGCTCAGTAGATTGAGTATGGGCCTTCAAACCTGTGTGTTGCTGGTTCGATTCCCAGCCAGGGCACATACTGAGGTTTTAAGCCAGGTCTCCAGCCAGCTCTGTAGCTGGAGGCAGGTGAAAGGCAACCATACATTGATGTTTCTCTCCTTTTCTTCCTCCCTCCCTTCCTTCTCTCTAAAAATAATGAAGAAAATCTTTAAAAAAAAAAGTCACATTGGAGAGATTGCTGATCAATGGACCCTTTGCTTAAAGTGCCTATATTTCCTAAACAATGACCAGAAAGAGGTTTGAGAGAATTCTTACGTTTCTTTATCAAAGTGATAATTTGCAGGCTGTATCTAACAAAGACAGACAAAATTGGGCCTCTTTTGGATTACTTTATTCCAAAACTTCAGCCTTTGTATAGAACCAAACAGGAATTATCCCTGGATGAAGCAATGCTACCACATAGAGGGCGTATCAGATTCAGAAAGTTTCATTTCAACACATTATGTGTAAATAAAGTATACTGAGGTTTATTTAACTTGTTTCATTTTCATATTCAATTATGAAAAAAATAGCTGGTAACATGGGATAGCTTTTGTATAAAATGGCGGGTCAACAATGTGTTAAGATACTTTTCATAACAATGACAAGGTGGTAGGTGAGCCTTTCCCAAAGGGAAGCTATGCCGCCCGCAGGCAAAAGGGCCCATGACACACCTTAAGGTACTTTTCATAACAATGGCGCGTGGTGTTCCTGGTCAGGGAGAATCCTGAGAATAGGAGCCACCCTGTCCCTAAGCAGAAGACGTGGTTCTCCTATACCCTGCACTCTGGAGCCTGCTAGCAGGGTGACTCATCCTCCTGAGGGTCTGCTCCACACCCTTGAAAAATCCTTCCACCCCTTCCCTTGGAGCTATAGTCTGTTCGGACCCAGCCCACCTGCTTGAACATCCCTCCATAAAGTCCGTGAACTGGTCCACCCGACACTCCCTACTTCTGGGCACAAACCTTACACCTTAGGCCTCTACCCTCCTGCCAGGCTCCCTAGGCCACCCCACCCCTGAGGCGTGGAGCACCCAAGGCCACCCAGCCCTTACCTTGGCCAGAGCCGTGTATGGGAACTGGTCCATGGCCAGGGGGGTCTCAGGTCCAAGCTTGCCTTTCAACTGCCCCTTTAGTATCCGGGCCGCTGTCACCGTGGTCACGCCCATTCCTGAAGGAGTAGAGTCAGGCCTGAGTCCCCAGGGGTGGTGTGTCCCTGGACAGCCTTGGAGGCCAGGAGCACTCACCGTCCCCCAAGAAGAGAATGAGGTTCTTGGCGGCTGTCTGGATGGGCTGCAGCTTCTTGGCGGAGTCCAGGGTCTGGGCTGCCTGGCGGTTCCAGAAGTCCGGGGCTTCCTCTTCAGCTGGCCAAGGGGACAGGGAGACCTGGTCAGTGCTGGGGGAGCGCCCAGCGTGTGGGGACCGGGCAGGAGGTCCCTGGTTACCTGGGATGACCCCGAGGGAGAGCTGCAGCCTCAGGCTCAGCAGCAGCAGCAGCACCCAGCCTCCCTGCATGTCTGTGAGGTGGCAGGAAGGTGGCAGAGCTGGGCCTCCAGTGAGGCTGGAACTTGAGCAAGGCTGAGACACAGAAGACCAGCTGCAGTTCCAGCTGCTGGGATTCAGAGCAGGGGAGGACTTTGTCCCTGACTGTAAAAGGCTCCATGATCCTCCCAGCGCCCCAGGCCGCCGCCTCAACCCTGCCCCTGCCCCTGCCCCGCTGGCAGAAGGGAGGTGGCAGGGTGTGACTAAGTCTCCAGGTACTTTCAGGAGCACACAACGCCATCCTGCACAGGTCAGGACCCAGGTGTCCCCAGACTCTCGGGGGAGACAGATGCCCCCTGAGGGGACCTGTCCCTCCTTCATTCACATCATTTTGTTCTGTTTCCTATGAGCTTGCTGGGCCAGGCTCAGCTCGGGGTGCTGAGCAGGGGGGGGGCCTGTGTGAACAAAACGGGGACAGGAACCCCACAGGGTGACCTTATCATAAACTCCTGACCTGAAGCCCTTGAAGTGGCTCACAGTGGATAAGGCGCTGGCCTGGGAACCCAAGGGTTGCTGGTTTGGCCAGGTCCATAGCTGGAGGCAGGTAAAAGGCAAACCATACATTGATCTCTCTCTCTCTCTCTCTCTCTCTCTCTCTCTCTCTCAAAATAATAATAATAAATAAAATCTTTAAAAAAATTCCTGACCCGGCAGTTCATGGTGAACATAGACCTCCTTTGATCAAAGTTTATCTTTGGCTCAAGCAAGACGCACCCACTGTTTCGAGTGAACACGTGTCTGGAATGCCTCTTCTCAGACCCCTCGGAAGGAAAACCACCCTCAGGAGAGCACAGACCCCTGTTAGCGTCCATCCTGCCTCCCCTTCCCACCTCCTTGGTCGGCCTTCTGCTTCCTCCTTCATGCCAAATGAAGCTACAAACTGCCACTCTACAAAGCACTTTCCCCCCCCAGTCTATTGAGGTCTTGCCTCCAGGTGTCCCCTTGTTCAGTTCAAATATGTTTTTATGAAAGCTCTTCGCAACCCACACACTCTGGATCCGCCCCAAGTTGGCGCTGCTGAGCCACCCAGGGCCACCCTGCAGACCGCAGCCCGGACGCGGCCCGCAGCCAGGGGTGGGGGGCAGGTGGCAGCAGTGTCCTCAGTGCTCCTGGGCTCTTGAGCCTCATTAGGTGAACGTGGCACGCCTCGGCTTGAAACCCCGAACCTACCTGCTTTTCCCCTGACTAGGAGCTGTTCTTACGCAGCTGCTTTTAATTTTATTTTTGAAATTGGCTCAAAAGAAAAGGTCGATTTAACAAGGAAAATCACGCCTCCCAGGTGGATGGGACCCACGACAGCCAGCCTCCCTTCAGGACTCCCGCAGGCCCTACGTGCAGTTTGCATGGGGCCTCACCAGGCGAGTGTTCACAGAAATGGGGAGAACTGACTAAAAGCGACATCAGTTTAAGATGGGCAAAATGGGGCCCTTTGGCTACGTTTCAGTTACTTTTTTTTAGCACAAAATTGGAAAAATCCAGTTTTGCTCTAGCACTGAGCTACAAGGATGGGATGTTTACCTTGATTAGAAACTAGAAACCACTAACAGGAGCGGATAAGCTGTCTCCTCTTTGGGAAGTTAAGAGTCTTAAACAGTGCTTCTGTTTAATACAATTTCTTCTCTCGGAAGTTAACAAGAGACTGCGCGCTCCTTCGGCAGCACATGTGAAAGTTGGACTGATACCGAGAAGCTTAGCTCTGCACAAGATGACGCACAAATTCGCGACGCATTCCGCATTTACAAATAAAAAAAGGCAGAAACTTTGGAGACTGTCTCTGAACTGAAGACTTCTGAAGCTGGCCGGTGCCAGCACCCACTCCCCGCCTTTCTCCCCGCCCCTGTCCATCCCGGGAGCCCTCTTTGCTGGACTTGCTCCCCCCCTTTCTCCCCGCCCCTCCTCCCCTCCCGCCATCTCTCTCTACTGACTTAGGGGAATGTACGAATAGCACGCAGGGCCAGGATAGGCTAGAAAACAAGGGGAATTCCTGTAGCTTCCTTTAGAAAAAAGCCCGTCTCAGGATGGGGGGAACCAGCAACAATTTACTCCCATGGATTAAAGCAGAATTCAGGAATCTAGCTAAAGAGTTTCCTGAACCCAAGACTCTGTTGGGTTCGCAAATACATTCGATTTAATTGTTAGAATACATAATCTTGGTTAGTCTCACCTGTTTCAACTAATACACCTATCTGTTTCTGAGAGCAAAGCAGCAGAAGGGCTAAGTAAGGTCTGCTGGAAAAGTATAGAGGATTTAAAACTTTTTATTTTTATTATTTATTTATTATGGGTTTTAAACATTAATTTATTTTAATTTATTATTTTTAGAGAGGAGAAGGGAAAGAGGCAGAAAGGGAGGGAGACCAGCCAGGGCTTATTTTTATATTTTAAAGATTTTATTTTATTTTGAGAGAGAGAGGAAGAGAGGGAGAAAGAGAGAGAGAGAAACACCAATGTGTGGTTGCCTCTCACATGCCCCCCAACCAGGGACCTGGCCTGTACCCCAGGCATGTGCCCTGACTGAGAATCGAACCAGCATCCCTTTGGATCTCAGGCCGGAACTCAATTCACTGAGCCACACCAGCCAGGCCAGAGAATTTTTTTTTAAACAAGGAGAAACAGGACAAGAAAAATGTGGGGAATTAAGCGTACTGGCTTCACCAAGCCATCCCTGAGATTCCTCCCAGAAAGTAAAGTGGACGAAAATCTGGCCACATCTATGAAAATTTGATGAAGCCCTACGTGACGTCTTGGAACGTCCTGAAAAAAACAACAACGTGCAGGATTGTCTCCAAGACCTGACAATCCTCCAAATGTTTTAAGGATCATCAAAAAAATGACCCAAAGCTTATTTCAGCATTTCTGGAAGGATGAGATGAGGAGCTTGTAACTCTGATTACAGAACGTGAATGCACCTGACTGACCACAGATGCTATCCATTCTGATACACTGGCAATTCTGGCCATCAGTTATTTGAAATTATTCAACAGGAAGAAAAGGATGGAGCAACTTAAATGACTGATCTGCACCTCCAGCCACTAAGCGATCGCATCTGACCTGCCCAAAGGACTTTGCAACCAGGTAAAAGAAGAGCCTGCTTTTCCTGGAAAAAGCTACACCATCTTAAGAAAGAACGTAGAAGCCCTGGCTGGTGTGGCTTAGTGCATAGAGAGCTGGCCTGTGGACCTAAAGGGTCACCGGTTCAATTCCCAGTCAGGGCATATGCCCGGGTTGCAAACCAGGTCCCCAGCTGGGGACCTGAGAGAAGCAACCAGTCCATGCATCTCTCACACATCAATGTTTCTCTGCCTCTCTTTCTCTCTTCCCCCACTACCTAAAAATAAATATATAAAATCTTTTTAAAAAAATAAAATAAACCTAATGGAAAGGAATGGAAATTTGTATAGGATCTCAGAGCTATAAATAGTTACCCCCAGACATCCTGGGTCTCCAAATCTTCATATTCTATTATCAGCCAATCCTGTGGATTGCCAATATTTTTCATGAGATTATGGATTGCTTCTTTCATTATTTCTGTAGAAAGTCAACATTTTTCTGCTGTCATTGGGAAAATCACCAATTTACTTGGACTATCATGCCCAGGGATATATAGAAAGTCCTACCCATTTCTGCCTGACACTAAAGGCTGATTTAAATGGTGTGAATTTTCCCAGAGATTCTACCCAATCCAAGTTGTGGATGATTCACTTTAGGCCTTAGGGCATAATAAGACCCCAAAAGGACACAATTCATCTATTAGAGCAGCTAAGGACATAAAGTCTCAAAAGCCACGCTCCATTCCGTTTGCCCCAAGCAGAGTGCCTTGCCTACCTCACAGCTGAAGATGGGCTGGGCTGGGGGAACCCTATCCCTTTCTCTTCCAAGAGCTGAGAAACAGCTTAGAGGCTTTGTAGGGATATCTGGATACTTCACAACTAGGTTCTCAAGTTTTGTTTTGTTTTTTAAAGATTTTATTTATTATTTAGAGAGAGGGGAAGGGAGGGAGGCAGAGAGGGAGTGAGATATCAATGTATGGTTGCCTTTCACCTGCCTCCAGCTACGGACCTGGCTGGAGACCTGGCTTGCAACCTGGTTATGTGGCCTGGCTGGGAATCGAACCAGCAACTTTTGGGTTCGCAGGCCGGCGCCTATTCACTGAGCTACCAGCCAGGGCAGGTTCCCAAGTTTTTCATCAATGGCTCAACCCCTATAGGCCTTATTGAACCACATCAACTTGATCCTATTCAACAGAGCCTCCGAAGGAAACAAGGTGTAAGAAGCTGCAGAGGAAGCACAATTCGAAACTCCCACTTTGGGGCACCCTAATGATGAACTTCCTTTCTTCCCTCCTCTGTGTGAAAACAAAGGAAGTGCTGTGGGAATTCTAACTTGGAAATGTAGAGACCATCATGGCACTAGAGGATGTCAGGCCTGGCACCTAGAGTCAGTAAACAGGGCCCCCCCACACCGACTCCAGGGCCACCTGTGACAGCCCCATACATCATGCCAGCAAACATTCCACCACGCACGTTCCTTATCCTGTCAAATCGGTGCTGAACTCTCCCCGTACCCAGCTTGCTCTGCTCCTGCTTTCTCCACCTAACGCTACCTCTGCTCAGTGTAAGTCTTAACCCAGCAATTGTGCTACATTCTTTAGAGGCCGAAAACACCCGTGATTGCATTTTCCTTGCTGGCTACCTTCTTGCTTCTAGGAATGATTAACTCACTCAACTGGGTATGCAGTAGCTGCTTGGTGGTTGCACCTGAGAGTTCTTATTTACCTGAAATGAGATCAATAATGCAAATTAGTCGCTCTAGCTAGAGCTTGTCAATTGGCCAAAGATCAAATAGCCAACAATTACGCTGATAATTGCTGTGCCTTTGGATGTTAAGGCTTCTTTACTTCCTCATGGTTGTTTGCCACGAATGGAAAACAGGTGGCAGAATTATTCGATGACATACAGCAACCAAGACAATCAGAAAGAATAAACATTCTAGGACATCATGAAGCTACCACCTTGGAAGCAAAACAGGTTTTATTTAGCTGATGCTGCAACCTACCAGGCAGTGCTAACTAAGCAAGCAAATGATCTGGACCCAGGAATGTTCTTTGTTCCCTGCTAAATCAATAAACGGTTCTGTCTAAAGAAATGGATGCATCAGCTCATGATTCATTTCAGACTGCGCTCCCAGGAAACGAAGGCTTCAAAGGCCATGGCTTATACCCAGGAGATTCTGTCGGTTGGCAGAGACATCAAATAAAAGACTCTCCAACCTCACTGGAAGAGACCACAGCAGGTGTTATTAACCAATCTATGTGCAGCTAAACTTTTACATTTTTTAGTTTTGTTGTTGTGTAACTAAACTTAAAAAGGTTAACTCATAGATTTACATTTCTTATCTAAAATACGTGACTAACCCACAGAGTCCCAAACAAGTTGGACCCAAAGAGGACTACATCAAACACATCATAATTAAAATGCCGAAGGTTAAAGATAAAGAATCTTAAAAGCAGCAAGAGAAAAGCAGAGAGTTACCTACAAAGGAGTTCCCATAAGACTATCAGCTGATTTCTCAAAAGAAACTTTGCTGGCAAAAAGGGCCTGGCAAGAAGTATTCAAAGTGATGAAAAGCAAAAACTTATCACCTAGATTATTCTATACAGCAAAGCTATCACTTAGAAGGAAGGGCAGATAAAGTGTTTTCCAGACAAGGTGAAGCTAAAGTCATTATTATATGAAATGTTAAAGGGACTTATTTAAGAAAAAGAAGATCAGGCCCTGGCTGGTGGCACAGTGGATAATGTGCCAGCCTGTGAACCCAGAGGTCGCTGGTTCAATTCCCAGTCCAGGCATATACCCAGGTTGCAAGCCAGGTCCCCAGTCAGGTCCCTAGCTGAAGGCAGGTGAAAGGCCACCATACATTGATGTTTCTCTCCCTTTCTGCCTCTCTCCCTTCCCCTCTCTCTAAAAAAAAAAAAATACAATCTTTAAAAAAAGAAAAAGAGGACCAAAACTATGAATAGTCCTGGCCGGTGTGGCTCAGTGGATTGAGTGGTGGCCTGTGAACCAAAATGTTGCTGGTTTGATTCCCCACCAGGGCATATGCCTGGGTTGTGGGCCAGGTCCTGTTCTCATTTGGAGGAGGAGAGAGAGAGGCAACTAGCTGATGTTTCTCTTACACATTGATGTTCCTCTCTCTCTCCTTCTGCCTGTCTTTCCCTTTCTCTGAAAAGAAATAAATCTTAACAAAGAAAACCCCCCAAAACTATGAACAGTAAAATTACAACAAACTCACAACTATCAACAACTCAATCTATAAAACAAAAATACACTAAGCAAACAACCAGAACAGGAACAGAATCATAGGTACGGGGATCATTTGGAGGGTTATCAGCTGGGATGAGGAAGGGGTTAAAAAAGGGAAAGGTGCAAGGATCAAGCATATTTTGCCGGAACAAAATAGACAGGGGACATTAAGAATAATATAGAGAAAAGGGTGACCCCAAAGAACTTACATGCACAATCCATGGACATGAACTAAGGGGGTAGGTATTGCTGGAGGGAAGGGGGTCCTGGGTGGAGGGGAGCAATGGAAAAATTGGGACAGCTGTAACCGTGTACTCAATAAAAAATGTATTTATTTAGTTAGTTATTTTTATTTTTAATGACTGAAAAAGAACCCCTAAAACTATAGTTTCTGTAAGAACCATTTGTTCTTGCCGGTCCTGTACCTCTCTTGGAACTTGACCTTGGCCTCCCGTCGGCCCTTGTGTTTCAGAGCAGGGTTTTTGAAGCTGTCCTTGTTGACAACAGTTTTGTCCCAGGGCATATCCATCGAGCATCCTTTGGGCATGAGGTGACTGTAGTTATAAACTTCCACAAGAGACTTGATCATAGGCCCTGGCTGGTGGCACAGTGGATAAGGCGCCAGCCTGTGAACCCAAAGGTCACTGGCTTGATTCCCCAGCCAGGGCACATAACCAGGTTGCAAGCCAGGTCTCCAGCCAGGTCCATAGCTGGAGGCAGGTGAAAGGCAACTATACATTGATGTCTCTCTCCCTCTCTGCCTCTCTCCCTTCCCCTCTCTCTGAAAAATAATAAATAAAATCTTAAAAAAAAAAAAAGACTTGATCTTAGACCTCTTGGCAATTTTCTTCTTGCCCGTGGCAGCTGTGCCTTTGCGGGGATAGTGGTCAACTGCAGCCACCAGAGCATGGCTGTACGGGAGGTCTGACATGCCATTATCAATGTTCTTCATGATGACCACTTTGTATCTGGAATAGCATCCAGCCAGGACCAGCACCACCTTCCTGGCTTTCGTAAACGTGCCCATTTTTGCAGAGAGGAACACAGAACCGCTCAGAAATTCACAAGTCCAGGCTGCATGCGGGCCAGGCTCAGAAATTCACAAGTCCAGGCTGCATGCGGGCCAGGGACTTCAGAGTGCACTCAATGTCGCTTTGGTGTTGTCGGTGGGCCCTGCTTGAAGGACAGGATTCGCTCCAAAGCAGCCAGAGACCAAGGACTGAAACCATGAGGCCCCATCTACAACTGGACCCCCAGGCCACTGACGGCAGAGGATTGGAAGACCCTCCCCTCCCCTCTACTCACCGACCTCAATGAAATATATTTAAAGAGCAATGGTGCCTAAGCAAGTGGACATCTGTCCCTGTCTCTGGCATCTGTCTCCACCTATAGGGGACATCAGACTCCTCTGGGATGAGGGGCTGCTGACATCAGAGGGAAACAGCTGTCCCAAGACACTGACAAGGCTTGTGTATCTGTGGATTGATGTTGAACTCAGCAACCCTTTGGTTTGATTGCCTTGGCCTGTCTGCTAACGATATCGGCCATAATAGTTATACTTGTTCTTTGGGTTTTTCTCTCCGGTTCCACTGTTTCTGACTACTGAACATGTGTAAGGTAACTGTTACTACTCTTTATGGCTTATGTAAAAGTTATGCTAGATGGAAAACATGGGAAAATGAGACAGCAAAACTAGGACCATGAGAGTCAGAGGATGGAAATGACGCAGGTGCTTTTCCCAACGAAGGCCATCTGACATGACCTTCCATTCACCAGCCCTGCCTTTTTCGCGAAAATTCAGCCTCAACTCACGTCTTGTGGTTATGGGATTGCCCCATCCTCGACGGACAACAAGAGGATGTGGATCCCGAGACCTCCCGGTGCAGTGAGACCAGGTTATCCGACCGAAAGGCTGGTCAGCTTGATCTGAGGCCACAAGTGGGAACTGCTGCCCAAGCAAGTGGTCCCAGGGCCCTTCCACGGCAGCAGCCTTGGGTGAGCAGCACCCAGCCAGTGAGGGGTCCCGGTAACAAGGTTGGCTGTGACCCTGAGAATTTCCAGTCGACCAAGCACTCGCTAGTCATCTTTCCAGAAGTATTGAGAAGGGCTGTCATGAATTTTCCTCACTTTCTGCCTAACTTCCTCTTTCTTCATGACCACTGTGCTGACATGTTTTTAGGCAACAAGAGCCATTACTCAGTCTTAGGTACCCAATAAAAACCTTAAAAACACACTTTCCGAGAGTCTGCCCCTTCAAGGAGAAGACGGTCAAAGAGATATTAGGAAAGTTTCTTTCCATGGACACCTGACTTTGCAGCCAACAATGGGTTTGGCAACGAACCCCAACATCCTACACATTTAAAGCACTTGGAAGCAGAAGCTCTTACTGGGCAACTGGGTTGCTCAGTTGGCGTCACCCTGGTACCCCAAGGGCGAGGGTTTGATCTCTGGTCAGGGCATCTACAAGAACCAACTGATGAGTGCGTCAATAAGTGAAACAATCAGTCAATTACAAATAAAACTTAGTAAAATTTACACACTATAAAATTCACCCTTTTAAACTGTGCTGTTCACTGTTTTTTCAGAAGGTTTGAAGTTGTGTGGCCATCACCACGAATTCTAGAATAATCTGTTTCCAAAACCTGTGGAGTTTTAACATGCAGGCTCTGAGCACACAGGTGGAACAAATGGCACCTTCCCCCTGGTCGGTGAGGCCAGCTAACTGGCGACAGGGGGGTGGAAGTAGCCCGAGCCTTCGCATAGTTGGGGCTCAGGCTTCGTGTGCGTCAGGACTCAGTGAGCCCAGTGAACAATGTCCTTGTCCCCTTGCGTCCCCACATGTCACTGACGGCCACTGAGTCCCAGAACTGGAGTCAACGGCCCTGAGGGCCAGGCCTTCCAGTTGACATTAGGGGTAAATCAAGAGTTTAGCCAAGAAGGAAGCCGGCTCAGTCAAGGTAACCTGTCTAGTGAGAGCCAAGTGGTTTTCTGCACCTTTGTAGATGGACACGCCCATCTGTAATCCCGTTCCAGTGCACTGAGAACTATGGCTGACTCCCCTCTGTGGAGTTTGTTCTGCTGCTGCCTTGGGGCGGGTTAGATGCGGGAAAGGGCTGCCACCCTGGAGTGGTGCTGGGGAGCACCCGGCCCCACAGGGTGGGGGTCAGGCAGGTTGGCGTCCGCACCTCCCCTCGGGGTTCCCATCTGCTATGCCTGCCCCGTCCCCTCAGCGAGACAGAGCAGACTGGACGCTTCTCCCCACGGTGGCCAGGGGGATGGTGTCAGAGCCAGGTCATGGTGTGCCCGTGCTCAAAGCTTCTGATCACAATTCACAGTCTGGATCATCTCTCCTCACCCCTCCCCTCTCCCCATGCAACTCCCAGCTTTGATTGAGCTCTTGGCATAAAAAATCACTGGCTGCCCCAGGGCCTTTGCTAGCACTGCTCAAGCCTTCTCCCTTCTTTCCTGGCACATCTATCTGCTGCTCAGGGAGTCCCTCCTTAACCTCCAGATCTGAGTCACCTTTCCTGGCCCCTCACTCACACACACACACTCCGTGTCCCCACATACTGTTTTTCTTCCCAAAACACATCAGCACTGGCCTTACATTGTGAAACAGTTTACTTGGTTTCAGTGCCCCTCCCAGAACAGAGGCCCCTGGAGGGCAGGGAATCTCTTGTTCACCAATCCACGCACGGCACCCAGACCTCAGGGTGGGTCACGCACCGCTCAGGGCCATCCACTCTGCACTGTAGCTTCTCCGATGTTCCTCAGATCTGTCAACCAGGATGGTGTCAGGACGTGACCACCTCAGTAGCCTAGTGACTAGGGACAAGCGTCCTCTCAGTTCTGTGTCCTCATCTCCCCTATGTAATGACGCCGCTGGGCTCCTAGAGGGACAGGCCTGGGCTTTCTGTTGAAATCTCAGGGGCAGCAGCCATGGCACCCCCCCCCCCACACCGGCAGGAGTGCACAGGACCAGTTGTAGGGCGACAGGGAGCCCCCTCCCCCCAACCTGCCATGTGCAAGAGTCCTCAGGTCCCTAAGGTGCTGTGAAGCTTTCCTGGGCAGCCAAGGTTGGGGGCTGGGAGTCCCGAGCAGCCTAAGAGAACCTTGGGTGCTCCAGGAAACCACCTTCGCCTCCAGGATACCCCAAAGTCCAGCCCCACCTCCAGATGCCGGATACCAGAGGGCAGTGCTGTGGCTGGTTTATTGCCAGCAGGTGAAGGGCAGGCCCACGAGGGCTGCGGCTGGAGGCTTGCGGTGGGTGTGTAGTACTGGTGGGAGGTGACCAGTATTGCGGCAGGGCCCCAGGGGTGGAGGGGGCCAGGGCGGGAATGACATTGTCAGGACGCCACTGTCCTCAGCATTAGAGGCAGCAGCGCCCGGGACAGCAGAACCAGGGACTGGCCTGCAGAGGGCCCAGGGTGCGAAGGCCACACCTGCTGCGGGTTGTAAGCTTACAAACTCAGGGGAACTCCCACGGCCCAGTGGGGGCCAGGAGTCTCCAGGGCCCTGTGCCGTGGGCCCTTGAGGTGGGCCGGGGACAGCCCTCCCCCCGCAGTCCCCGATGAACCGTTAGAGGCTCCCATACTGGTCTCCTCCCCCTCCACTCCCAGGGAACCCTTGCCTGCCCCATGGTCTCCGGGAGATCTCCCACAGCAAGGCTGCTCTGACACATAACTGCATTCATGTTGGAATGTTTGTTAGCCCTCTGTTAATCTAGTCTTGTGTCCACTTTTATTATTTTATTACTAGTCCAGAACTAGGAACTTGAGAAAGGGTAAGGGGGGAATTCTCCACTCCCCAACAAGTACAAGTAGCTCAAGTGCCCGTGAGCAGATGGACAAATAAACAAAACGTGATGTTCGTGCTGGGGATGAAAATAGGGTTTTATGGAAAGCAACCTCCCAGGGTGATCTGACCGTCGGTTCCTAGGTGAATTCCTAACTGGGCAGGGCATGGTAGGCAGTTATGCCCCAGGCCTTTAAATTCGTCAGTGAAAGGTTTTAAGCCAGCCCTACCTATTGCTGTCCCGCATATACTTCACACACCTCTGAAATACCAGGAGTAATACTATTAGGTAGGATGGATAGCAGACCAAGGCAGGGAGGAGGGATACAGGTCTAGCCCACCGACTCAGCCTCCTTGAAATTCCACTCCTGGTTTCCATTAGCTGGGAAGGAAAGCCTTTGCAACCGTGCTTACATCCCAAAGCCTGGGGCCCTCAGGGCCTAAAGGAAGATATGAGGATCTTTGGGTATTCTCACCCGGCCCCTTGGAAAGCCAGCACCCCCTTCACCTGTCAGTCAGTGTGCTACTCCTCCACCCTCCCCTCCCCGTCACACCACCTCTGCAAGTCCTCAGAACAAGACTCCCTCTTTCTGGCCTTGAGCCTCTGGCTGGCCCTGCCGCTGGCTCTTGCCATAAACCTGCTTGCATGCTGATAGACTCGCTGATCTGTAATTCTTTTTTCTTTTAAAAATAATGCCACTTCTTGTTCACTTTTAATGAGAGGGAAGGAGAGGGAGGGAAACAGCAATGTGCAAGATATCCATTGGCCAGTTGCCTCTCGCACACCCCTAGACGGGGGCCTGGCCCACAACCCAGGCATGTGCCCAGACTGGGAATTGAACCGGCGACCCTTTGGTTCTCAGGCTGGAGCTCGGTCCACTGAGCCACACCGGCCAGGGCTTCATCTGTAATTATTGTGTCAGTGAGAAGAATCAAGTTTCTGGGAGATTGTCTTATAGCAATACCTCTTGAAGGTGCATCAACCCTCAGGAGAGCACATAATCTTATTAGCGATTGAACTCTATGTACTTAAAAGGGTTATGATGATAAATTTCATTTTTGTTTTATCATAGTTAAATTTATCTTTAACTTATCTTTAAAAAGACTCTCCCTCCTAGCTCCACCCAACCCAGTGGCCACAGTAGCTTTTATCCACTGTCCCCCACCCTACCTGAGCCATGGACTTGGTCCCTAAATCCCAGGGCACCTGCCTCACTCCTCACCTGCAGAGCCTTCCTGGGTCCTCCTCACTCTCCTGAGAAAACCTCACCTTGCCGGGTTCCTGCACAACCGCCCGCCTCTGTCACTCTACTCCCTGCATTGTCCTGCTGAAGGGAACAGAGCTGGCCATCTCAAAGATGCCTCCTCGGGGGTATGGATTCCTTTAGGCTGGTTAATTTTAAGAACCAGCACCCATGGGCGGAGCCCTAGAAACCAAGGGGAAGTTGCTCTTTGCAAAAGAACCTCCCATTTGTACGGGAGACTTCTATTCGCACATGCAGCTCCAGCTCTTCATTCGGGGCTGAACGCACCCTCCCCCCTTGTGGTTGTGAAAGGCACCAGCCACCCCTCCCCTCCTCCCCCATTCACCAGGGCTCAGACCTTCCACTGCTCAACATCCTTCCAGCTCCAATTTCCCAGGAAACCTGGGATTTGACCTTGGAAGTTGGCCTCTGGTGTCCTTGCCCAGGGGGGGCCTGTGACCCAGCCCCCCGCAGAGCTGCCTTGCTGGCCCACACGCTGCACCCCCCCCTCCCCCCACCCACGGCTGCCGCACCCTGCACCACCTGGTCCCAGCTCAGGTGCAGCAACAAACGGTCCCTAGGGGCTCCACGCAGGTGGCCAGGACGAGTCATGGCCAAGACCACTGTCCGAGTCTTCCAGCCGGAAGCCTTGGGCAGCATTTTAACTGTGTGAGAGTACAGGTCCGTTGTCAGCAGAAATTTCATTTACTGGAATAATGGAGTTTGATGTACCCGTGGCTGCATGTACAGGAAGCCTTTCAAACCTAGTGTAGATCCATTCTTGCTAATGAAAAAACTTTTTAATGTTTACCTAAGTTAGACAGGAAGGTATCAAATAGATTCATGTTTGTTACCGCAGAGCAAACAGCAGCCCCTTCCCCCTGCTTTCCAGTCTCAGAGGGGGTCCATCACCTGCCCCTCTGCTTTTTATGTTGTTATTTACCAGTTTCTAAATCATTCACTTGTCCATTTAAAACAAATAATTACTTTTCTTTTAGAGAGAGGGGAAGGGGAGAAGAGAGCAAGAGAAACATCAGTGTGTGGTTGCCTCTTGCTCGCCCCCAACTGGGGACCTGGCCCACAACCCAGCCACGTGCCCTGACTGGGCATCGAACCGGAGACTCCTTGGTTCACAGGCCGGTGCTCAGTACTGAGCTACACCAGTCAGGGCTCCATTTTTTACCTGTAAGCTCTATTGTGTTGAGATCCTATTCTTGTGTCGTGAACCATCCCCAGCCCACCTTGAACAGCCACGACCTTTATTTACTTGATCCCAGAACTGCTACTTGGGCAGGGCTGGAAGGAGGCAGCTGTGTTTGCTCCAGGAGGTTCCTGCTGGGGTGATGGGTAGAAGCTGGGGGACCCACTTCCCCAGGTGGCCGTCACATGGCTCCTCTCCACGGGGGCTTCTCCACAGGTTGCTTTAGCTTCCTTACAACATGGCAGCTGTTTCCAAGGGACAGGAAGGAGCTGTCAGATTCCCAAGGCCCGGGCCTACAAACCCACCCACTGTCACTGCACATTCCTGCTCACTAGCAGCCACGGAGCCTGTCCAGATTCACGAGAGGGGATGTGGATTCCACTTCTGTTCAGTTAATTAACTTAGGAATTTGATATATTTAAGATGTACATGATGCTTTTTAAGATTTTTTTTTTAGAGAGAGGGGAAGGGAGGGAGAGAAACATCGATGTTCACCATAATCAAGTTAACGTATTCATGGTCTACCTCATAGTCACTGTGTTCTCTCTGTGGTAAGAACACTTGAGTGGGATTGACTTTGGGGGGAGTGGGTGGGTGGGGAGGGGGACAGAGGGGAGCAAAAAGGGGATGGATGTAATACAACAACAATAAAATTAAAAAAAAAAAAAAAAGAACACTTGAGACCAACCCTCTTACCCTGGCCAGGTAGCTCAGTTAGAGCATTGACCCCAAAAGCCAGGGCTGTGGTTCAATCCCTGGTCAGGGATACACAAGAATCAACCAATGATGCATAAATAAGTGGAACAACAAACCAATGTCTCTCTCTCTTGACCCCCTCCTCTGTCTCTCTCTAAGAACAAAACAATCTACCCTCTTAGCAAATTTCAACGCAGTATTATTAACTACAGCACCAGGTGTACATTAGCTCCCCAGAACGTCCTCATTTTCTAACTGAAACCTGTACCCTTTGGCCTGCACCTCCTGGCCCCTGGGAACCTACTTTTATCTTAGATCCCACATGTGAGAACATACAGTATTTGTCTTTCTGTGCTTGGCTTACGTCACTTAGCATAATACCCTCTAGTTGACCCATGTTGTCATAATTGGCAGGATGTCCTTTATAAGACTTTTTTAAACTTCATTTGAGAGATGGAAACATTGAAACTCCCAGTCCCCAGGGGCCCAACCTCTGCCCTTCACTGTCTCCTAACCCTCCCTGGCGCCCCGCTCCCCTGCCCCTGTACTGTCGGCACCACCCCTACCCCCAGGGCCCTCCTCCCTGCCTCCTGCCCCAGGCCCATCCTTGTCTGAGACTGCAGTGCCCTGCGGTGTGAGCTGTCCCGACATCTTGGCCTCCAGCCTCCTGCCTTGTGACCCTTTGCTGCCCTGTGGGTGGAGCCCCGCAGTGGTCATCCGTGCTGCCTCCCCTGCAGCCTCATCGCTTTCTGGGACCAGCCCCCACCCCCCCAACTGTGCAGGTCCTGGGAGCTGCCATTCAGCATCATGTCTTCTCTGGCGTGGGGCCAGGGGTGGGCACCTGCCCCATTTTTTCCTGGGGCCTCTCACCCCTAGAGTTGGAGAGGGTGTCATTTTCTTTCTAGGAGGGTAGGCTGCAAGATGTAAAGGCCCACAAACCTCATCTGAACACCAAACCTCCAGGGGCTCATGTCTCTTCCAGATACTTGGTTCTGGAAGGCTCTGGGCGTGGGGGCAGAAAGGAGACATCTGGGAAAAGGCAGGTGGATCTGAAAGCTGCCTGCAGTGTCGAGAGGAGGAACAGGAGGCAGGTACAGTTGTGTGTCCTTTGTTCCCTCTGGCACCCAGCCCAGTGCTGAGTGGACAATGAACCAAGCCCCCCGGTGACAGAAAAAAGCAGCCATGCCTGGTCACTGCGAGGCCGCCTGCAAGGCAGTGCACTGGATTTTTCATTGAGGAGAGTGCACTGTATCTAGGCCAAACGGACTCCGAAAACATCGCAGTGAACCCTGGGCCCTCGGTCACCCTGTTCTCATGTTAGTGTCTGGCAGCTCTTGGGGCAGCCAACCTGTGGCTCCCTGGTTTGCCAGGGAAGGAGCATAGGGAGAGGGTGCTGCCCAGAGTCCTATCATCCGTCATTTTTGTCCCTGCACCCCTGAAGGTGGGGCCAGTGGATGTCAGGACGCCAGACTGGCTAACAGGCCAGGCTGAGCCACCAGGAGCTCACTCCCCGCTCCCCGGCTGGGAAGGCCAGTCTGAGGGCCCCTCTCCCGTCCGGCAAGCTCAAACCTCGTGCTGGCCCATGGTCCCCCAGCGTCGCCAGGTGCAGGACTGGGACTGAAGGTGCTGAAGCTCTGGCTGCAACCAAGGGGTGGGGCCCGGGCCAGGGCTCTGGCCTAGGAAGAGGAGAAGGGGTGTGACAAGACCCCTGCCCCATCCTGAGGCCCAGTGGAGTGGCAGGCAGAGGAAGTGGCGGGGGCAGGGACGGACACAGACCCTGTCGCAGGGGGGCATGAGCTTGCTACCCTGCACACTCATGAAACTTCTGATTAGCCAGAATGGGGCGCTGGCATCAATCCGCCATGTGGTCAGCTGTGTCAATCACCTTGGAACTGACAGGAAGGTTCCAGAAGGGGACGACCCCAGTTCGCAGTGGGAGGGGAGCCTGAGCCAGGTCCCTGGTCCTAGGCCCCCCCGAGGTGGCCCATACACCAGACTCCTATTCGCACCTGATTTTATTCCATGACACTGATTTGTTGGAAAGCCCGTTTCCTGGGCAGCAAGGGTGGTCGGGGCCTGGCGGGAGGGGCTGGCCTCCCAGGAGGCCCGGGCACCACTCTGCTCTGGCGAACGTTGGCCAGGACTCCGCCTTCCACCCAGCCCCACCCGCTCCCCTCCAGTTCATTTAAAAATTGAGCTGCAAAAATAAAATAGAATGAAAAAATAAAAAGAAAACCCTGAGTTGTTAAAAACTAAATTAAAAATCCCCTTTGGTGCCAAAAGGTCCTATTCCTAAAAGCCAGCGGGTGGGGCTCGCAGGTGGTGGGGTGGTGCCAGGACGGTGGCTTCAGTCCTCCTCCTCACGGTCACGGTCACGGTCACACTCCTTGTCCTGTGGGTCCAAGAGGCCCTCGGTGCCCGGCCGCTTGAGGACGGCGCTGTACTTGAGGGCTGCAGCCTCTGCCTGCAGCGCCACCTCCACCAGGCTGAAGATGGTGATGACCTGTGGCAGAGCAGAGCCGGCACGGTGACATGGATGGGTCGCGAGCAGCCACCCACGGGACAGGAGAGTCGGGGGCCTGTGGGCGAAGTCCCTCGGGGCCCCGGGGCCACTTGCTCTGCCTCTCTGGGCCTCTGGTGACAGTCTGAGAGCCGAGCCCACTCCAGTTCCAAGGCCACAGGGTCCTGGTGCCTGGTACACAGTGAGTACTCGGTGTTGGGGACAAACGTGGGGTCTGGGCTGGCCTTCGGAGCACGTCGTGGGTAAGAACTGTTACGTACAATTTCGTGGGCAGGAGGTCCAGAGCTTTTATCGGATTCTCCAAAGGGCCTCAAAAGTTAAGGGCCCTCCTTTAAAGAGGGAGAGCCTCCCCCCACAGCGGGCATCACCGAGGGAGGGAAGGAGGTGCAGGAAAGCTAGGAGGGTGGTGGGCAAGCTGGTGCCGCCCACCTGGGAGCCCGAGCGCTGGGGAGGCCAGGGGCGTGCACCAGGCGGCAGCTCTGAGAGCCGGGGGTGGGCAGGACGCAGGGGTGCTGGGGAAAGGCTACCAGCCCTGGGCTCTGACCTGCTGCACCGGCTCCTGGTCCATGTCCTCGGGTTCCCAGACAAGCGTGAGCACCGGCTTCTTGCCCATTCTCTGGAAGTGGTGGGAGCGGAGGGGAAGGGCCTGGAGGTGCACACACCTAGGTCTCAGACTGTGGGCTCTGGCTACCACCTCCTAACCTTGACCCTGCAAATGATGCTGGGAAGCAGCCTATTGCCCTGGCCCACCTCTCACTGGCCCCCACGGGGCTCCCTGCCCGGGTGCCTAGTCCAGCAGCTGTCTGCTTAACTTCCCAGGGGAGACCACGCCAACCTCGCCTCTGGCCAGCTTCAGGGAGGCCCAGGCAGGCCACCTTTGGCTAAGGCAGCACAGGCCCAGGAGCTAAGCCAGTGGCTCCAGGTGTCATTCGGGGGAAGTGGTGGGTCTGTCCCTACTCATCAGGACAGGGGCCTGAGGTGGACCAGGAACTGGAGGCAGGAGGGCTGCCACCCCCTGCTGGCACCAGGTCTGTTAGCACTGACTGAGGGCTGGGCTGTCTGCAGAGATAACCTAGACCTGAACTTGTGTCCTGCTCAGGAACGTAAGAATTTCTTTTATGCTTATCCACACTATGTGCTTTGGGTGTTGGGAAAGTCAAGGTCAGGGTTGAGAGCCAGGTGGCGACCTGCTAACCACAAAGGAGGCTGAAATAGCTCCGTCAGGTGGTTTTAGGCACTAAGAACCTGGAATGAGGAGCCACCTGGGGCAGACACTGGTTTTTTCCTTTTGTTTAGGGGACACCACTTCCACAGTGGCCACGAATCATTCTTTCTGGCCTTTCCCTCCTTCATGTTCCTACAAAGAATCTTGCAGAGCCTACATGCCCTGCCACCCTGTACCAGTTATGGAGAGACCTGCTTTCTGGCTGCCTGTGTCCTTGGAGAGGAGGTGCAAGCCTGACCCCTGCCTGGATCCCTCACCCCAGGCAGTTGGGTGTCTTGGCAAGGCCCCTGGGTGGGCTTGGTGCTGGGTGGGGGAAGGGGGCAAGGTCGAGGGCTCCATACTCTCTGCTACCTTGTGCCAGTATGGCCCACGCCTGAGCGAGGGTGCAGCTGGGATCTCCCAGTGTGGACAGGGATGGCAGACTCCCGTTGAGGGCTGCCCTGGGCCAGGACCCGCTGGATGCCGGGGAATGATGAGAGATCCCAGCAGAGGGAACCGGCGCAGACAGTGAAAACAGAGTATGTAAGTGGATGTAGCTCAGGGTCTGTGAGCGGAGAGGGCGCAGGCCCTGGGTGGCCCCGGCACTCATTTCATAGCGCAATCCTGCACCCTACCCTGGCCCTGGCCTGCTCAGAAGGCCCCACCGTGGGCCTGCGTGGCCCCGAACACTCACATTGCAGTAGATGCGCTTCTGCACCCCGAAGCGCAGCACCAGCACATCGAAGGCTTGGTTCAGGACGCCCAGCACCATGGCTTCCGACTCCAGGGGGCCACTCTCCTGCAGGACAGTGCTCAGCCAAGGCTCGGCCTCCGGGGCCCAACCCAGCTCCTCCAGGCCCCTTGTGAGCGGCTACTCAGGAGGGGAGGTGGGGCAGAGGGAAGGGGACGGGGTGAAAGGATGGGGGCCTCACCTTAACCAGGACAGAAAAGAAGAGGCTGGTGCTGAGCTCCTGCACGCGCTTGGACGCCATGCGGCGGTCGTTGCAGTGGTCGGCCTGCTTCTGCACCACGCTGGGCTCCACGTCTGGCAGCGCCCTGTAGCCTGGGAAGAGGGTGGTTGGGGCCGCGGTGAGGGAGGCTGCACTGTGTGCCTTCACTCTGCAACACCTCCCAGGGCAAGGACAGTGGGGCTACTTTGGTTAGGGCCTTAAGTCCCAGCCTTTCTTTTCATTTTATTAAATTTTATTTATTTTTAAGCCCTGGCTGGCAGCACAGTGAACAAGGCGCCAACCTGTGAACCCAAAGGTCGCTGGTTCCATTCCCAGCCAGGGCACATAACCAGGTTGCAAGCCAGGTCTCCAGCCAGGTCCGTAGCTGGAGGCAGGTGAAAGGCAACCACACATGGATGTTTCTCTCCCTCTCTCCCTTCCCCTCTCTCTGAAAAATAATAAATAAAATCTTAAACAAATTCATTTTAGAAAGATGAGAAGGAGGGTGAGAGAGGGAGAGAAACATCCATCGATTGCCTCTTGCAAGCCCTGAACAGGGGACCTGGCTTGCAACCCAGGACTGTGCCCTGACCGGGAGTTGAACCAGCGACCTTTGAGATCCCTAAACCCCTGAACCATGTGGGTCAGGTTTTTGTTTTTGTGTTTTTAAAGATTTTATTCATTATTTTCAGAGAGAGGGGAAGGGAGAGAGGCAGAGGGAGAGAGACATCGATGTATGGTTGCCTTTCACCTGCCTCCAGCTACAGAGCTGGCTGGAGACCTGGCTTGCAACCTGGTTATGTGCCCTGGCTGGGAATCGAACCAAAGACCTTTGGGTTCGCAGGCTGGCGCCTTATCCACTTTGCCACCAGCGTTTTTTTTTGTTTTTTGCTTTTTTTAAAACTTTTTAGGAAGAAGGGAAGGGAAGGAGAAAGGAGGAGAGTTATCAATGTGTTGGCTCTCGCATGCCCCCAAATGCAGACCTGGGCTGCAACCCAGGCCTGTGTCCTGACTGGAATTTGAACCAGAGACCCTTGGGTTCGAAGGTCAGTGCTCAGTCCACTGAGCCACCAGCCAGAGCAGGTGTGGGTTTTCTTTTTTTAAAGAGTTTATTATTTTCAGAGAGAGGGGAAGGGAGAGAGGCAAAGAGGGGAGAGACATCAATGTATGGTTGCCTTTCACCTGCCTCCAGCCACGGACCTGGCTGGAGACCTGGCTTGCAGCCTGGTTACGTGCCCTGGCTGGGGATCGAACCAGTGAGGTGTGGGTTTTCAACGAGCCCTACAGCAGCTTCCCCTACAGGCACTCACAGAGGGCGTGTTTCAGGTCCAGGCTCCCTGCTGCCTAGCCCTTGGGGCTCCCACAGCCCTAGGAGGGGGGCCTCTGAGCACCCACCCTCCTTGCAGCCCCAGGCGCGCCCCTTACCGAGTGCAGCGGCCAGGAGCCGGTGCACCATGACGTCCGCGAAACGGCGGATGGGCGAGGTGAAGTGCGTGTAGAGCGGCACGTTGAGGGCGTAGTGCTGGAACTTCTCCTTGTCCTGCAGGGCCCCGGAGCAGAAGTACAGGGCTACCTGCGGGGGTGGGGGTGGTCTCAGCGTCTGGCCACCAGATGGGGCTGGGTCAGGGGCTCCACACCTCTGGCCCCCAACACTCCACCTCGTGGCAGCCAAGGGAGGCAGCGGCTCGCCAGACTGCTAACCTCTGTCCTGCTTGTCCCTCATAATCTGTCCTGGGGCCAAGGCCGGGTTTGAGTTTAAAAGGCTTCTGCAGGGCAGGGATGCAGGAGAGGACACTGAGTCTCCTTCGGGGCCCAGCAAAGAGCCTGTGGTGCAGGGAGCCCTGGCACCAAGTCCCAAGCTGCCGCCCTGCACCCCAGCTCCCAGGGCTGGGAATCAAGGCCACCCTGCCACCTGGGAGCCCAGGAGCAGGTTCCTTGCGTAGAAACCAAAGTCACATGCTTGTTGGCTCCGCGCTCTCGCTCTCACACCCTGTGTGCGCTTCCTCAGCCAGGCGCACAGCCGCCCCGGTTACGCTGTTGTATGGAGGCCCTGGGACCCAGGCTGCAGCTGACCTGCTTGTCTCCCCAACTCTGCTTTTCTTCCAGCTCCAGAGGGGCCCTGGGTTATGTCCGGGGCAAGTCACAGGGGGAGGTGGGAGCTGCCTCCACTCCGAGCCATGTTTGGCCTTTGTTCTCAGCGGTGGCCCAGTTCCCCAGACGGGCTGGGGTGAGAAGGACAGAAGACCCTGGCTCTCTTCCTGGCTGGCAAAGGTGTCTCTGGGCAGGGTAGGATGGGTGGGGACCGTGGCTTTCCCAGAGTGACCAGCCCTCCCTGAGACAGCCCTGATGTCCTGCTTCAGCAGTTCACTTCCAGATGACCAGGAGAAGTCCCGTCTCTTTCAGGCACGCTGGGTGACTCAGGGAAGGCTCCTTTCCTTGGAGCTCCAGGGTGGGTTTGACCTTGGAGGTGAATGGGTTTTAGGGACAGGGAATGGGGAACCCATTGGCCTCGAATGGCCCAGCCAGGGAGCAGATTTTGGGACCTCGGGGCAATCGGAGGGCAGAGCAGGGTTGAGCCCACCCAGCCTCCTTGTGTGGGGTTTAAAGGGCTTGGAGTGAGTGGACAGCTAGGATGGGGCAGGGTAAGGGCAGCCAGGCCTGAACAGGCCCTGACGGCTCATCCTGGGCAGAGCAATGAGATGCCAGAAAATAACCAGCTATGGCCAGAAGGGGTGACCTGGTGAAGGAATGAACAGTGCTGAGTGTGCCCCTGAGAAACGGTATGTCACTGCCCCCCAGCCAGGTTCCTGCTGACAGTGCACCGGGTTGGCTCCATCCCAAGACACCTGGGCTCGCAGGGGTTGCAGCTCAGCCTCGGAGGGCTGAGAGGCCACCAGGAGCGAGCCGTTGCCTACCCTCATCCTGCCTGCAGACACAGGCCTGACTCCTCCTCTCCAGCTGGCGAAGAGGAACCCGCTACCTGGGGCGCTCAAGCCACAGCAGGGCCGAGGACCGCTCCTCTGTGTGGCTGCTACGGGGCACGCACCCTTCCCTGCAGGTCTCCCTCCGCCTGTGACCATGCCCCGTTCCCTCCCGCAGCCTGACCTGTCTGGTCTGTGGGGACTGGGCACAGAAAGCTTGGAGCATCCCTGTGGTGGCTCCCTGCCTTCTGCCAGGAAACAGCCCCAGAGGCCCTGCAGGGGGTGGCGGGGCCCAAACCAAGCCCTGGAGCAGGCCCAGACAGGCTGTCCTTCAGCAAGGGAGCGGGAGGACTGACCTAGAGGCAGCGGATCAGGCGCAGCCCAGGGTCCGCCTGTGGCAGGTACCGCCTGGGGTGTCTCCCCTACTTCCCCCTTAGGTCCAATGGGTGTGCAGAGACCACGGGTGCTCCTGGAGAAGGGGCAGGTGGGGGAAGACCCCTTCTTACCTGCATGGGCCGGGAGCACATGTTGGTGAGCACCTCCCTCCGGGCCTGCGAGTACTTGTCATCTCCAAACATCTCAGTCAGACTTTTCTAAAAGCAAACCCATGTGATATGCAGTCAGGCTTAGGGGGAGGCTCTGGGGCCCCTGTCACTTGCTGAGGCAGCCAGCTCTGCTCAGATGGCCATGGGCGAGGTGCAGGGGCCTGCCTCAAGGGCAGCAGCTGAGGTCAGGCCTCTCCCGTGCAGCTGGCTGGCTCAGACAGGCTGCTTTCCAAGTGTCCGACCTGGTCCCTCTCCACCCACCCTGGGCCTGGGCCTGGGGCACTGGGGCGTAATCTCTCTGCGGGGGAGTCAGGGCTAAGGTGATGCACTCCAGGGCTCCATGAGGCTTTGCTCCAGGAGGGGAACACTGAACACCACTTGCCATCAAGAACATGCTGGGGCCCCTGTTGAGAGCCCCTGGCCCCAGCCCAGCCCACCCCTAGGCTACAGGAGCCCTGCTCACCATTGAGCTTCCCTCGCCCGGCCCTGGTGGGGAACATGGCCCACAGCCAGGGCCTTGGGGATACGGAGGCCTTCCCCTCAGGTCCTCCTCACTCTCACTCGGGGCAGTCCCGGTGGAAGGGGAAGGGACGCTGGTGGGAGGCAGAGGCTGCTATACCCCCAATGAACAGGCCTCCCCTGCCTCCTGCAAACAGGGCCTCTCCCGGCCTCCCTCCTCCGGGCTCCAGAAACTCACGTTGAGGGCTCCAGCGGAGCTGAAGTCCATGGACAGCCCCATCTGGTCACAGAACTCCATCAGGTCGTTGAGCATCCTGGTTTGGGGTGGGGGGTGCCGGCGCAGCAGCGCCCTCTCGGGGAAGGTGCGGTAGATTTTGTGGGCCACTGCCATGTTGGCCAGGAGCATGAACTCCTCCACGAGCCTGCAGGGGCGGGGCAGGGACCAGTCAGGGACCAGCAGACTCCCTGTCTCCGGCTCTCTGCCAGCGGGCATCCTTGCACTGTTAGTCTCCGTCGTCGGGTGCCCTTCCACCAGGCAATCTACGTTGTTCCTTGGGTGCCTTCTGTCACCTTTGCTCACCCGTCACTGCACCACCAGCCTGAGCGGCTCTGCAGTGTCAGCTCTGCTGTCTCCCCTGCCAGATGGGGCTGCTGGAGAGCAGGCTGGGGTCTGCAGTCACCCTGGGGCCTCACCCTGCCCCACGCTCAGAAGGCACTCAGCGAAGATCTCTGCTGAGTGACTAGCCTCCCAGGACACCCAGGGGCACCCCAGCTGGAAGAAAACAATACGCCCCAACCACCCAGAGCCTCCGCTCCCAGGAGTGTTGCCCCTGCCCCCAGGAGGTGAGGGTTTTGGAGGATGAACAGGAGGCCCAAACATCGAGGGTGAAATCACCGTGTGGGATAAGGCAAGGGTGCTGCTGGGGTTTCAAACCCTAGTCAACTTCGTAAGAGTCAATGCTCTAGTTCTGCTTCACTGGGATGTAATCAGGATCAATACCAAGTACCAAAGGATGCGGCCCACTGAGGACCTGGAATGGAGGAAGTGTGACCGGACTGAAGGGCCCGGCAGGGCGGCAGGCTGGACCTCAGAGGCCTGGGGTCAGCAGCCCCCACCCCAACCTGTGGCAGTTGTGTGTGGCTCCCCAACCTGGGGCTCCATGAGTCACACATGCACAAGAGCAGAGGCGTCTGGGCAGGGGGCTCAGGCACGTTATGGTCCAGGGTCACCAGGGTGCCCTGAGCGGGTCAACTCTTGCCCAGAATCGGAACGACTCTCCCGTCTTAATCAGAACCCCAGGGAGGCGGTCCCGGCAGGCCAGGGGGGAGCTTGAGGCTCGGTGCACTCCCTCTGGAGGTGCGCGGGGTGGCCCTGTTACCTCGCTAAGCTCTTGGACAGGAAAACAGCCAGCGGGGTAGGGGTGGGGTCAAGAGTGGGGGTGGGTGGAAAGCGACAGCTTGAGTGTGTGGAGCCCTCCTCAGACTGGGCCTGCCTCCACAGAAGCGTGACTCTCGTTGGCCACCAGGTCGGCTCCCGGAAGCCCTCCCTGCCAGCCTCCTGGCCCCTCCTCTTCGGGGCTGCTACGGCCTGGCCCACTGTGGGAGGCCAGGAGCTTGGGCCTCTGCTGGCCCATGTACCGCAGGGCAAGGCCGGAGTGGGGAATGAAGTTTCTTGATTCCACTAGGGTGCCCCAACAGCCTTCAGAGCGGCCATCCTGACCCTTGTCCCTCCCCACCTGTCCTTGAACACGCTGCTCCCTAGCGAAATGCCCTCTAGTGTAGGGGCCTGGACCCAACCACCAGAAAGCTCATGGACGAGGTCTGCATCTGGTTCCAGGGGCTCTTACTGTAGGACCCTGAAAAGTCACGGGTCTTTTCTGACCCCCTTTGCTCAGAAGTAGCACAGGAACAACGATAGACACACCTGCTTCACAGGGTGGCTGGGAAGACCTCGGAGCCAGGGTGACCCTGCGCCTGCCCGGCTGGCACTCAGCCTCCAGACAGGAGAGGCGCGTCCCCTCTCCTTGCCCTCCATGCCAGCAGCCAGCCTGCGGTCCCTCCGAGTGCTCCCTGACTTTTACTCCTGCCCCTCTCTGCCTTCCTCCCCCTTCCCAGGCGCTCCCGGGAGGCCTGGGCTGCTCTACGGTCGGTCACCTGTGTCACAGGCTGGCTCCATCTACTCTTCTTGGCTTCCTTTTTTAGATCCTGCCAACCCCAGAGGAGTCTCTGTTCCTGCTCTTAGTGAGATCTGATTCAGTGCCTGTGCTCGTTCAGATCCCACAGGCCATCGCCAGCCAAATGCTTCAGGTACAGTCGTTCACTAGTTTGTTCACGCTAACATCTCACTGTACCAGGCAGCTCTGGGCTTGTGTCCCGTGCGGTTGGTCAAGAATCGCTGAGGGCAGGGGTGCACATGTTCCTTGGGGTCCCCAGTTTCTAGCCCAAGACAGGCTGGGTGAGGACCCTGGGCTGCGTTACCCAGCATGGCCAGCAGGGGACAGCATGTCCCCACAGCAGGGCTGTGGTCACGCCAGGGCAAAGTAGCCAGGCTGAGCTGGGGTGGCCCTGTCTGTCCTCCACCCTGCTTGGCCAGGGGGACTGAGTGGCTGGCAGCCTCCCCAGGCCGAGCCATGCCGCTGCTCCCAGCTCTGGTCTTACCTCTGAAGGTCTTAGGGAAGGACGGCGTAGAAGGGCGAGGGGAGGGGAGAGGAGGGGAGGAGAGGGGTGGGCCAGTGATCACAGCCCAGGTGGTGACAACAGACCCCAGTCAGGCTGCTTCTCCAGCGACCCCACCACTTGTCATCCCTGGACAGCCGTACAGTGCTGCGAGTCGTCGGAGGCTGGTGACAGAAAGACAAGTGTGCTCCTGTTGACCTTGAGAGCCAAGTCTGGCGCCGCTTTGGATGCAGAGGCTGACCTTGGACAGACCCTTTGGTGCTTCTTGGGGGCTTCGGTCCTCAGTGCCTCAGGCCCTCCCTCACAGCAGTGGCACTTAGGAGCCCCACGCCCTCTTCAAGTTAGTTTGCTGCTATCAAGCGTTCATCCCAGAAAAGTGGTAATGTCACCAAAATTCGAGGCAGTGCAGCTATGAGCCCGGATTCCCTAAGTGCTGCCCCGGCTCGTCAGGGTGTTAGGACAGCTGCAGGGACCATTTCCTCATAGCCTGTCCTTAAAACCTTCTTATATTGGCAGGTGGGAGAGGGAGGGGTAAAGAGCATCCGCCAACGTGTGAGCATGAGACCAGTGGGGCCTGGAGCACCTAGCGTCAAGCCCCGAGATGGAGGGAGGGGTGCAGTGCAGACTGGGTCCCCATGGAGTGCGGGACAGGAAGGCCAAGGAAAAGCCAAGCAGCAAGCAACCAGATTCCGGAGCTCAGGATTTACTGTCAGAAACTTGGCCAGGCACCACGGGCGGGCGGCGAGGGGTGTGTGCCACGGCTCTTGTGGGGTGGGGGCGGCCAAGGCCCCTCACACAATCGACAGGTCCTCCAGAGCAGTTTGCTGGAGGGCCAGCAGGGGGCCCCAACCTCTTCCTTCCAAGGACAGAGGACGTGGCAGGAGCAGCTTAGAACCAGAAGCTCTGGGCAGGCAAGTTTATAAACTACAGCCCGGCAGCCCAAGGTCCAGGGGTCTCCGGGCTCCCATTCAGTGGTCTTCCCTTCCCTAAAGCCACAGCGCTGCACTCAGCCAGGGATGTGAACTGCAGGGTGATGCGAAGAGGAATGCCCACCGCTGACCCAGTGAGCAAGCACCCCTTCACCCTGACGCTTTCCTCTTTCGGGGGGCAGTGCGCAGGCCCACAGCCAGGCCTCAGTGAGGGCCCCAAGCTGTTCTGGAAGGTTGGGATGCACCTCTGAGAGCAAGCTGCACACACTGGGGTCTGGGAACCGAGGGGGGAGGGAGCCTGCACTATGCCCCGGCCTCAGACCTTGCTCCTGGGCCTGAATATCTGCCCTGATGATAACCTCCCCCCACTGGCCCTCCTCCCAGCATGGCAGACACATGAGGTCACAGTCCTGCTTGGGGGTGGGGGCACGCGGTAGGCAAGCAGGGACTCACCAACTGCCTGACAACAGTTCTAAATAGGGGCTCAGGAATGGCCGCCAGCCAGGATCACCTTCCAGAACAGCAAGCCAAGCCCTGGGAGGCAAGGCCTTGGTTCCAGGCCTGGCATCTGCAGCCAGTGCTACTGGGGCCCACCACTCTGGAGGTCTGGGGTGGGCTCTGCTGTGATAGACAGCTGCACGGCCGGTGGGGGCCATGCACTCCTTCACGGCACCCCTTCCCTGGGCTCTGGGCTCCAGGAGCTGGAGGGTCAGGCAGGGCGGCAGGAGAGAGACCTCTCCTTCCCGGGAGGAGCTGAGCCAGCCTGGAGGTGTCGGGGTCCCTCAGGCGCCACGGCAGATGGCAGGCAGGGCCTCCGCACCCTCCTCCCTTAGCACAAACAGGTCTCTAGGGTGGCGCTTCTCAGAAGGTGCTACTGTCACTGCAAGAGTCAAGTATAAACATACATGAAGTGCTGGAGGTTGTTCTACTGGACACTTGTACTGCGGGACGCCCTTCGCCCTTGAGACGCCGATGTGCGTCATGGCTCCACAGGGAGGAGCTACTGGGCATGGCGCCTGCTGCCCACCGATGACGGAGCCTGTGTGTCGCATCTTCAAGGGAGATGTGTGGGAAAGGACGCTCTCCCTGGCAGGGGCCAGACAGCGGCTCCGTGGAAACTGGGCTAAAATGCTGCCCTTTCCGAGGAAGGCTGCCCATCCTTGCCCCTCGAGGCACTGGACCGAATCCCCTCTGCTCACCAGACGGCGGGAGCTGTTTTGTGTCGCTGGCCACACAAGGCCCACTGGCTGGGCTCCTGCCCTCCACCCCTGCCGACCCCTGTTCCTGCTCCGGCTGCAGCGCTGGAGAGGAGAGAGCCCGGTCACCAGCTCAGCCGCTCACCTGGTGTCCCCGCTCTGCTGCTCCCCTGTTCAAGGACTTCAGATACACTTCTTAACCTCCCTCAATCTGCTTGTTTACGTGAAGAATGGGGGTGCAACATGCCCGTGCCTGCTTTAATCAAGTATTACATTATTATTATGAGTACTGTGCATGTGACTGAGCCAGGCAGCCCCGACCCCGGGATTTGGGCTGAACATGGCAAGGTGCCTGGAGGTTTCTTGCTATCCTCCCACCACAACAATGACAGCCCCTCCTGCCCCCAGACCCAGGCCTCCTGGCTTCTGGCTCCGCCTGCTCTGTTCCGTCCTTCACACTCAGAATGCTGTATTCTTTCTGGAGGGCAAATCTGGTCACTTTCCTCTCTTGCCTGAAGCCCTTCAGCTGTGGCCACTGCCCTCGAGACAATGGCACCTCCTGGTCCAAGGAGGTGTACCTGGCTTGCTGTCACGGGCCCAGGTCACCTTTCCCTTCTCCCTGCCCCCATCCCTTTGGACCGTCCTGAACCCTTGTGGTTTTTCGCACTGTTGTTCCCTTAGCCTGGAATCCTGGACCATGTTCCTCCTGTCTTTGTCTTAGGTGTCGTTTCCTTTGCGCAGGTGGCTTGAGGTGCCCACCCTGTCTCGGCACTATTGTGTCTGCCTCTCTGACCACGGGCTGTCAACCCTGGTTCCCAGTGCAGGCACCCAACAAATCTGTGCAGAATGAAGGATTCACAAGACAAGGCACATTTGGGAGTCACAGGGCTAGATCCCTGCCACTGTTTCCTCTTCTGCTGGGACACCCAGTGCTCACACGTATCCTTCTGACCCCTTACATCTGCTGCCAGAGGCTGTCGTTAACCGAAAGTTCTGCCTAAAATCACCCCAACAAGGTGAGGGAAGCCACAGCCTGGGCCTGCTCTTCACCCTCCCCCAGCCTTCTTCCCGCAAGCGGGGTCATCCTGACCCCAAACAAGCCAGAGGGCAATGCCTCCCCGCCAGAGCCATTCATCACCTTCTGTCTATTCTCTTACTCGTGCTCCAACTTCTCTGAGCTGCTGCTGCAGGTCAGGGCAGCACGCGAGGGACAAGACGCCCTGTGGGCACCCGTGAGACACCACAGGCTAGGTACAGCCTGTTAAACCCTCCTGCAGGCCCGGAGACACCTGCAATCTCCTTCTACGTGTGGGCAGAAAAGGCAAAATCCCACCACTCCCTGAGCAGCCACTGGGCTTCAGGGACAGGGCTGGGTGACCTGCATTCTGGCTGCCTCCAGAGAGCAGCGGCCTGCCCTCCGGGAGCCCCAGCCTTAGGAGGACACATGTCCAGAAATGCAAGATCAATTCTGAGAGACAGCAATACTTTACACAAAGCGATGAAACAGTAAAGGTGTGAAGCCGAAACAGCCAAAAAGGGCAGGCTTGTCTGACGAGGCACTGAAAGCAGAGGAGGCTGCACAGTGGGACTTGATGGGTGCTGCAGGAGGAGGGACGGACGTGAAGGAGAACCCGGGGGGTAGGTCAGGGACCAGGGGCGGTTTGGATGGAAGCTGGAGTCTGAGGGCCACCATGGAGCAGCCGGCAGCAGCAGGGAGGAGCGGGTGATGTCAGAGTCAGCGGCACACACAGGTGAGGCGCGGAGGGTCGGACGGGAGGGGCTCAGAGGGTGGTGAGGAGAAGCGAGTGGTGGGAGGAGGACAGGCTGAGGCGGCCGGCTGTCTGCAGGTCCTGCGCTGTGGTGAACGGTGGGGGCACCTGCAGAGGCCACTGGATTTGGCAGGCAGGAGCGCCATGTCACTAAGGTGGTACTGGTGGGGGGGCTGATTCAGAAATTCAAAGTCTAACGCGCGAGGGAGGCTGACTCTCAGTACATTCCCTGGTGAAAGAAGCAAGAGTTTCTGTTTCAACTGCTGTTTTGCCGCTTCGAAAGCAGAACGTGCCTTCAGAGGCAAAGGAGCTGCTGAGGAAGAGCCCGGCTATGTGTGATCAGCCAGCTTTCAAGGAGGAAGGGCTCCTCGAGGAACCAGGGTGGGGGCACTGGTCCCCGTCCCGTGCCACTGGTGGCGAGGTCAGCGCTGGGCTGACCACGGCCGAACAGGCTGTGCGCCTCTCTCAGCACCGGCCCCCACCCGGGGGTGGGGGAGAAGGCGGCCAAGGCCCATGGCTGCAGGACCCTCCTGAGCCAGGGCTCAGGGCCCTTGTGCCCCAGCTCCTGGCTCCTCTGCCCTCACCCTCTCACCTGCCTGGCCAGAGACGCGGGCCCCTGAGGACGTTCCTAGATCCGTTTTCCCAGCTAAAGCAGATGAGAAACCACCCCACCCTTTCATGCTCAGAACACCGAGAAAGTGGCTTTGGAAACGGCCCGGGAGCTGGGCAGCCAGGGCAGTGGCCTGGCCGCTGCCCAACCCTGACAATGCATCCATTTCCAAGACCTGAACCAAGGGAGAGCCCAGGAGAGCCTCTTCTGCCCTCAGCCACCAGTACACTTGTCACAGCTCTGTGGGTGCCTCATGCAAGGGGAGTCAGGCCACTCCCAGGGACAGCGGAGGTAGCTCTTGGAGAAAACTGCGAACTTGGAAACTTGGTAAGAACTGCTCCCAGCCAGTCTCGAAGCCACTTCTGCTGAGGCGCACACGGGCGCACGTGGGCCCCGCCGCAGAGCCAGCCCGGGAGCAGCAGGGCCTCTCCAGGACCCGTGCACCCGAGCTCAGCCCCTTCTCTGTGGCCAAGCAGCCCGAGGGCCGGAGGTGGTGGCCCCCTCATGGGGGATCTACTGCCCTGCCACAGCCCCAAACTGAGCGTTGTGCGGTGGGGAGCTGGGAGAGTGTGGCAGCAGCTGGGGAGCACTCGAGGGGGGGGCTGCTGGGCCGAGCAGCAGAAGCTCTGGGGCAGCTCCCCCAGGCTGGGCCCGGGTGGCGCTGGTGGCCTGGAGAGGGAGCTGCAGGCAGAGTCGGCCAGGGTGGGTGGAGAGCCCACGGGAGGAAATTCAGCAGACGGAATGACGGGTGCCCACCTGCGGCCGACGGGCACCCCACGTCAAGCACCTGAGCGGAGGGTGCTGCAGCCCCAGGGCTGCCCACATGTCGGAGCTTGGGCCTCTCGCTGACCCCTCTCCTCCCAGGCTCGCTGCAACCTGCTGAGCGTTCTGGACATTCCCATGAAACCACAGGGAAATGAATGGGGCCTCGTTCACAGGCATGGAAAACCCCAGAGGAGAAGGCCTCTGCCGCCAGACATAACAGGCCCTGTGGGTGAGGCCGGAGCCAGGTTTCCTCTTCTGGGAGGCTGAACCCGCTCCAGGCCTTTCTATAGGTTCGGCAGGCGGGGCCAGCTGCAGCGAGGCGAGGCTCAGCTGCTTGTTTTTCTAGCTCGGAAGGAAGTCTCCAGAGGCCGGGCCTCCGACGGGAGGGCTCTGCCAAGGGGAGGCCCTGGGGCTGCGGTAGGCAGGGGTGGGGGCTTGCTGAGGAGCTGGGGGACAGGCAGAAAGCCCTCTGTCAGCATAAAGAGAGCATCCTGAGGCTCGGGGCTCTGCTCGGGGAGGCACAGGGCAGGCCGAGTGCGGCGGCCGCCCGCCCGTGGGGCAGCGCTCTCCTAAGCAGAACCAGGTGGCAGCTTCTGCTGCGCGGCCTTGCAGAGCTGGGCAATTAGGGCTTGCTGGCTTGGTCACGGTGTTGACACACATGCCTTTCTCCACTTCCAGCTGCTGTCCAACTGGAATTGGAACCGCTGACCAGAGGAGGTGTGGCCAAGATGCAGAGGCCCAGCTATCTCCAGGAGCCGCCACAGGGCCCCCAACAGCTCTGCTGCCCTGTGTGGACTCCTGGGCCAGGGGTCCCTTTCCTGCCCTAGCCTAGCAATGGGGGCTGGCTCTGTCACCTTGCACCAGCTCTGTGGGGCCAGCAAAACCACCACGGACATTGGGGAGGGTCACTCTGATGTTAAGGTTCGGCTTTGGGCACGAAGATCAAAGGGAAGGGTGTGCGGGACGCTCAGGTGTTTGTTCTCTCTTATCGCCCCCTTCCACGCACACACAAGGCAGCTAGGTAGGGGAATATGAGACCCATGCTTGTGGGAACTCAAACTGCTTGGTCTTTGCAAATTAGAGCATGCTTCGCTCACCTTCCCGAAGATGCTCGAGGCCCCATGGAGCTGAGCAGGGCCACCACCCCAGGCACAAGGTCACTAACGCTGCAAGGGAGTAAGAACAGCTGAGTCTCAGGCTGGGCTGCCTGTCTGCAGTATTCCACCGATCCCTCACAAAAGCCCCGAGAAGGAGGGGCTCACTAGCCCTAATCTGCAGAGAGAAATCGAGTGCCTGAGAGGCTGAGGATGGTCACTACTTAGGTCACATAACCAGACTGTGGCAGGGCTGTGACCTGGAGACTGGTCTTTAGAACTCCAAAGCCTGTTCTCCACCGCCAACCGGCAAAGGGGAGGGGCTGCCAGGGTAACTGAGGCCCAGGCTTCTCAGGGCAAGTGGAAGAAATGGTAATGGGTCCAGGCGAAAAGGGTTCTGGCCTGGGAAAAACAGGAATCTGAGTTCTTTAGCTAAGAGGCGGTTCCTCAGCCGTAAAGCGGGAACCTGTGTTTCTGTGTTGCCCCAGCCCCAGCAACTGAGATCTACAGAGGCTGGGCGGCCACCAGACGGGCTAGCCGGGGCGGCAAGGCGTGGGAGATGCAGCGCTTGCTTCCAAGGCTACAGCTCCCTTGGGCCCTGCAGGCAGCTCCTGACCTCAGTCCAGCTTCCCCATGAAGTCATGAGGAAATCAGCACCTCCTCTTGGGCCTCCTGGGCCTCCTCTTGGCTGATGGACACCCAGACTCTGAAGGTTTCCCCCTGGGGCTCCCACACTGCTCTCCCTGCCTCCTCGCCCCAGCCCACCTTCTCCACCAGTCAGGGTGAGCTCTTGAGGCTCCGCTCAGGCCCAGAGCTCACCATGGGCAGTTTTCTTGCCTGGAGAGCAGGCCTCGCTCATCTCTGCCTCCCAGGGCCAAGGACACGTGCAGGTGCTGCTAAAGCACCTGAGGAACAAGAAAGGCATTTCAGAGGCAGGATTTCCTTGGTGAAGGGAAAACAGGCCTGTTGTGGGGAGTGGGAGCAGAGCCCCCAGGAGAGGGACCTCGGAGTGGTGGTTTGGGCCCTGCAGCTTCCCCTCAGCGTCCCCCTGCTGGGAGGTGCATAGGTGAACTTGGGGGGTTGGATCTAAGAGAGCTTCTGCCCGCCTAGTGGGGCCGTGCACCTGCTTGCCTGTCGGAGGTCATCGCTCCGAGCCAGCACAAGGCAACGGGGTGCTGGGGCTCATTTGTTGGTCACCTGATCAACAAACACTCTTGTCCAAGGGCAACGTGCCTCATAGTAAATATGAAGCCTGGTTGATTATGAACAAATGTCTCTCTTCCAGGGCTGTTTCCACTGAACTAACACTTGTCTTAATCAGCCCCCAGGGTTGCAGCGTGTTGAGTCTGGGCACAGCTGTTCATTGTTAAGTGACTTCTAAAATACCGACCCGGTTTTATGAACCCATTTAGAGAGGTTTCAATGGCGATGTTCCCATCCAGAGCTTAGGGCTTCGCCAACACCGTCATGTCCCAGCCCAGACCCGCACACAGCCGATGTCCAGGGGTCACTGAGGCACATAGGAAGGGGCAGGAGGCAGCAAGCAAAGAGACTGCTGACATCACTGCTCCTGGAGCTCCAGCTAGTGACAGCTGCCAGACAGGCTCAGCCCTTCCTGGTGCCACCCTCAACTCTACCCTAGACCCAAGGCCAGCACACTCTAGATCAGGTTCTTCGTCCCTCCAGGGGAGCTGAGTGGATGGCAAGTCAGACTTTAAGGCCCGTGAACGTCAATGCCTGACGGATTCCCACAGGTCCACTTCCCTGCACAGCTGTTCCAACTTCATCTGTTAGGGCAGCCCAGGATGCAGAGAGGAACCTTGTTTATCTTAGACTTCGAGATGCTCTGAGACAGCCGGGCACAAGAACACTGAATAGGTTTTTGTGTCAGCAATGGTCTTCACAGGTAGCTCAAGCCAGGTTGGGCAGTCCGTGCTGGGAGGGCCAGTTGGTTCCACCCAGGTCTCCCTCAGGTGGGCACTGCTCTTCCTGGCTTCCTGGCCTCAGCCCACCTTGGTGGAGGCCCTGCCCACTGCCCTGCAGGGCCCTGTGTAGACCCCGGGCTATGGCTGTCTACCCGAGATCAGACCTCTTGTGGCTCCCATGCAGCATTGCAGAGGGAGAATGATGTCCTCAGTTAAGGGTGTCTCTGCCAGTCCATTCACCTCCGCCAATCTTTGTGACACTCAAGCCCGGCTCCTCACGTGCCACATTTGGGTGTTGGCAGAATTACTGCCAAACGGTCACTTGCAACAATGGAAAGACCTAGTCACTGGTCTTGCCAGGGCACCTTCACAGGCAGTGTGCAGCCCAGCAGTGACCACTGCCAACCCCATAGGGGCCGGCGCTGCCCCTGTGCCCAGGAGTGGCTGCAGCAGCCATGACCATCCCCTTGCGGAGAGCCTGACCCCTGGCAGACTGCGAGACACAAGGCATGAGAATGGAAGCAGCCCACCTGTGCGCTGGATCTGGGAACACCCTGGAATTTTAGGGAGGCGTGGTCAGGGAAGGGGTGGGAAGAACCGTTCTCCTTCCATCCATGATCCTTAGCAGGTCCCTCTCATTCCACCAGAGCCCGACACCACAGAACGCAGAACTCTGTGAGCCAGCTCTCAGCTCAGCTCCGCTCTTGGGGCCCGGCCACCCCTCTTTCCAGCTCCTGTCCTCTGCGTCCAGCCGGCCACCTGCCAGTGAGCGCCTGCCTCCCCTGGGTGGGCTGGGCCTCCCGCGCTGACTCCCCAGTGAAAGGAGATGGCCAACAGGCACCCAGGCCCCGAGCTGCGCCGGCAGCCCCCCGTGGTGAGCACTTCACCGGGAACCTGCCGCCTGCATCCTGCGTGCACCTCAGCCATGGCCCTGTCACCGCTCGTGAATGCTGTTTCACACGTGTCTCCCACGCTAGGTCAGTACTGGCACTAGCAGGTGTCCAGTAAAGTTTGCCGAACAAGCAAAGGAAGGACATCTACGTCGGAGCTGGAAACACCGGCGACCTCCCCTCCCCCAAAGGCTCTTCCTCAGGCATGGCTGGTTTCCCGGGGCCACCTTCTGAGTCGGGCTGTGGGAAGTGAGCCATTTGGTATGTGACCCTGTTCTGAATACGTGCTTCCTGAAGAGCCCTGTGGCTCCCTGCGCCAGCACAGATTTACCGGGGCCCCACGTGCCCAGGCAGGCCCAGCTGTGGGAAGGTGGCCAACGAGGGCAGGGGCAGCTGGGCGGCAGCACGCTCCTCTGTGCTCACTTACCCCGTTGAGGGGCAAGAGGGGAGTCGACCACCACCACCACCGCCTAGCTGACCGAGGCCGTTAGCCTCTGCAGCCCCATCCCCTACCTGCAGGTTCTGTGCCGGTCTCTGGGCCGGTCTCTGGGCCGGGCACGTTGCTAAATATTCCATAGACACTCATCATTTTTATTATGAAAACCTTCAGGTGACAAGCATCTGGTGTTATTAAAAAACTAAAAATTGTTAGCAACATAGAACGAGAGGGGGTAGGAACAGAGGCAGCCTGCTCCCTGGACCTGGCAGGCCAGGCTCCGTGCCGGGGCTGGGACAAAGATGCCACCCTTGCCTGGACACAGGGAATCAGAAGATGGACACATGCTCACCCCTCCCCCCATCAGAATTTTCTTAAGAGTCAGAAATTGGCTCTTTCCTTCGACATTTATTCCCTGAGCTCCCTCGAAGTGCTCTTAGCACTTTGGGCAATGAAACCCTCAGATGATCTGAGCAAAGCGGTTTTACCCTCACTTCCCCAACCTCTACCCACAAAAACGTTACCACAAAGCCAAAGATGGAAGCCAGCCTCAACGGGCACTCAGGAGGGCCCTTGGGGGTCTGAGGGTATGGGAACAACATCAGAGTTACGTAGGATGACAGACTGACAGACTGACAGATGGCTGGAGAAAGCCTGAGGAGGGGAGAATTCCTTCAGAGTCAAGGACAGAACAGTGAAGGATCTGATGGCTGCTTAGAATATTTACAACACAAAGCCAACTGGTCTTTGATCTACAAGGAAGGTTCATGACAGGAACTGATTTAGATTAAACTGGAGGCCTGTTAGAACTAAGGAAGAACTTTCTAACCTGACAAAGGCACTGAATAAGTCAGTTTACAAAGCTCGGCCTCTCAGCCCTGGCTGTGAGGCCTGCGAGCCCAAAGGTCGACAGTTCGGTCCCCAGCCAGGGCACAGAACCAGGTTGCAAGCCAGGTCTCCAGCCAGGTCTGTAGCTGGAGGCAGGTGAAAGGCAACCATACATGGATGCTTCTCTTCGTCTCTTCCTCTCTCCCTTTTCCACTCTTTGAAAAATAATCAATAAAAAAGAAAAAGTGCGGCCTCATGTGCACACCATCTTGACCATTTGAAACGTGGGGATAGGGAACACCAGCAACTAAGACCAGCAGCAGCCAGGAGTAGCCAGCACAGGCGCGGGAGCCGGGGCCACTGTGGCCCCTGGGAAGTCCCTCAGCTCTTCCTCCCCTTGAAACGCCCTGAGCCTCCACGGGGCTTCCCAACAGACCACGCCCCATGGGGCCTCCAGCGCACACCAGCCCTAGGAGGGTGCTGCTGGCTCCTGCAGAGCAGCGAAGTGACAAGAGGCAGGTGGCCACAGGCAGGTGGGGATGGGTCTCAGTGAAGTCGGTGCAGTGGAACAGAGGGTACCCCACAGTGCAGCAGCCCTCCAGGAAAACCCCTGCACACCACCGTCTGAACACTGTGAATTCTCGGAAGGGCTACGTTATGTCCAGTTCACATGTCAAAGCAAACGGTAGGTGTCTAAATTAAATGTTCTGGTGTGTGCAATAATAAATCCCTTTCCAGGTGAAAATACAGTTCTACAGATCAATTCCTTCCCTAAGGTTCCAGTGGCTCAAACATTAGGGACCGATCTAAAGACCTGGCTGGCCTACCAGCATGTGAGACACGCACAGAAGACAGCCGGGAGGGCGCGTAGGCAGCTGCAGGAGAGTCAAGGCGCTGGCACTCAGAGAGGGGGTGTGAGGGGGGTGCGAGGCCGGCGTCCCTGTCTCTGCGGGCCTCACTTCTGTGGGCTCCCCATAGCCCTTCAGTTTCACAGAGATGGCGGCAAGTCCCCCATCCAGGAAAGGAGCCGTGTCCCCTGCCACCCCAGTCCACGATCACGCTGGGAACCTAGCCCTACTGACCCTCCTGTAAGGGGAGGGCAGTGACCGCAACCCTTCATCTCTTGCTTGGAGCCTGGCCAGCAGGGCCTGGCATGTCTCGGGGCAGACAGGGGTCAGTGGAGCAGCATGGGCTCTGTACTACAGCCCAGCCTTGCTCTGCTGGGTTTCCACAGCAGTGTGTGGGCCCATTCCTCCTTTCACTGGACTCAATGGCCATGAGTTGGGCGCGTGCTGGGTCCCTCAGTGAGGTCCCTGCTTACTGGGGTGCCGAGCAGAGGATCGAGGATCGGAGAGGTGCGCTAAGAAGAGAGAGTGCTCGTGGTCAATTCATCTTTACCAAAGGGAGTAGCCCTTCACGATTTCTGTCAACTGATGGTCTCTGTTATCAAGCACAGCAATGCCTTCAGGCTCTGGAGGCCTCCTGCCCATCCCCCAAGAAGAAGTCACAAATGCCCCAGAGAGCTGGGGAGTGGCAGTGAAGACGGACCTGAAATACTTCCCTCCAGAGCACAGCCAGGAGCCAGGAGCCCAGAGCCCAGAGCCAAGAGCCAAGAGCCAAGCGTGTCTGGTTACCTGCCAGACAGCTGCAGGAGGCAATGGCCCCTGGCACCTTTCTTTGGGCTTAAAGCCAACACACAGTTCTGTGGCCTATTCCTAGTTCTGCTGCCCGTTTCCCACGTGGGCTACCCTCCCTGAGGGTCTCTCGGGTCCCTGTGGTCTGGGCCTGGGCTCTGGATTTACAGGTGCCCAAGAGAGGGGGTTTGCGCAGAGGGACTTGCTGCTCTAGGTATGTGGATGTGCCCTGGAGGCTGTGTGATGCTGGTACAGAGGGGCCAGTGGCACGTGTCCACCTGCTGGGAACTGAGAGGGCCTGCTCCTCCAGCAGTCTCCTCTAGATGTCCTGGAAAGGGGCAGGCCTCCTGGGGCTTGAAAGTGCCCAGCGAGCTCTCCGCTCGTGAAGCTGCCTTCCCCTGGATGCAAACCTGCGATGGACAAGTGCCCGCAGAGGCAGAAAAAGACACATAAGTCATGGCAGGAAGTTCTGAAAAAGGTATAGATATGGCAAGCAGAGGTATAGAAATAACAAATGTGCTAATTCTGCACATCCTCTCACAGGTCAAAGCATGTCACCATGTGCTAAAAAGCATCTGGAAAAGAAACAACTGAAGAGCCCAGATCACACCGGCTGCTGTGCCTGGAGGCTCGCTAGAATGAAGAGAACTGCAGTTATTGCAGAAAGATGAGTCAAGAAGAAGGCAGAGCTGTACAAAAGAAGTTTAACTCAAGAAGGAAAAAAATTGTTTACTATACCGCTGCATTAAATCGCCTAAAAAAAGGCCTCTCCTTAATAAGATCTTTGGGCACTTCAAAGTATTTTGAGTTCCTAGTGTCCTAGGATTCTGTGTCTTGCAGGGAGATCTCTTGGGTCATCCCGGGTAGTTACTTGGGCTACAGAAGCGGGGTGTGAGAATAACAAGGACCTCCTCACTTGGCCAGCACAGGGCTGGGTCGGGTTCAGGGTTGGGTCTCTAGCCTCCCTATACTCTTCCTTCTTCTTTCCAAATCTCAGTGGAGAAAGAGCCTGTGTATCTGCCAGACTTGCAGGCCTCACCCTGGGCCAGCTGAGATTGTGAAGAGCCAGGGCCCAGGCGGCCTGACTGGAGGAGAGCTCTCGATCGCCTCTTGCCACTCTCGGGCGTCCCATGAGAGCAACATGTGGCCGCCAATGCTAGGGAAGACCCTGCACCTGGCCCAGGGGTGGCCAGCCAGGTGGCTGAGGAGAGCTGCAGGTGCAGCTCTTCAGGGTCCCAGGGATGCGGGAGGGCTCTTTCCTGTGAGACTGGCAAAGGCTCAAGTTTGCTTCCAGGGCAACAGAAATCAGGGGTGGTAGGATGATGGGATGATCACAGTTATATAAAGGGATTTGGAAGAGAAGAAAGGAAAAGATGCTATGAAGCAGTTCAATAACTTTTCCCTTGGAGACTGAAGACAAAAGTGTTAATTTTGTGACCTTGGGGATTATACATTCAATATTCTTCCAGGAAATTGGGGAGTAGTAACATGAGTCTGAGCTTTGGGGCCAATACATCTCTCTGAATTCCTGCTCAGCCGTACCAGCCGTGAGGTCCTTTTGTCAAATGGACAAGGCAAAATCTTCACAAGGTTAAAATAAGGAGCCACATATTTACGATGTTGTCATAAACATCATCTCCTTTTCTCTAAAATAAAAAACAGATTCTATTCACCCAGCTCCTAGCCTACGAACCATCACTGCCACATCTCAAACTTAAAAGTAGTCCCAAGTTGAAGGCTGACTTTGGGAACAAGTAAAATAAAGTGCAGCCTAACAAGCATTCCAGTGTTAGTTTTCATCATCTGAGAGTAAGCTTGTGGTTAAAACCCTTCTCACTGAGATCAGGAACAAGACTTGAATGCCTGTTGTCATCACTTCCATTAAACACTGCACAGTGCAACAAGGCAAGAAAAAGAAATACATGGTGTAAGAATTGGGGGAAAAAGTAAAACTGTTACTATTTGCAGATGCCATAACTGGATATGTAGAAAATAAAGAGAATCTACAAATTATTTGATTTTAATAAATTTGGCAAGGCCCCTGGATACAGGGTCAATAAAAATAAGTTGTATTTTCATATGTTGGCAATAAAGGAAAAAGGAAATTTATAAATACCATCTAAAATAGTATCACAAATATCCAATACCTAGGAGTACTCTAAAGAAAGATGGGCACTACCTCCACATAAAAAATTATAAAACATTTTGAGAAAAATTAGAGGACATAAATAAAGACTGAGATGTACCATGTCTGTGGAGATGACTCAGTATCATAAAAGTGTCAATTTTTCTGAAACTGATTTATAGATTCAAGGCAATATCAATATAAATCCAAGAAAATTTGTACATGTGTGGAACTGACAATCTGATTCTAAAATTTATATGGAAATCAAAAGGGCCAAGAATAGCTTAGATGCCCTGTAGAAAAGAGGAGCGAGGTAGAAAGTGTTTAGCAAAACTACAGTCATTAGGACAGTGTGATACTGGCATTAGAATAGACCTTCAGATCAGTGAAACGAAACATAGTTCAGAAACAGGCTCATGCTTCTATGGCCACTTGATTTTTGATGAAGGTGGCACCATGGACAAGTGGAAAAGTCTTTTCAACAAATGATGCTAGGTTAATTAGCTAGCCATAAGGAAAAAAAAAAAAAAAAGAAAGAAAGAAACTTGCTGTACATTACTCAAAAACCAGTTCTGAGTAGATTATAGGCATAAAATAGAAAAGGTAATACAAGGGAGCTCCTAGGAGACAATGTAGCAACATTTGATAGGTAATTTTATATGTCAACTAGACTGGCCATAAGTGCCCAGATCAAACACTATTTCTGTGTGTGTCTGTGAGGGTCTTTTGGGTGTGTCTATGAGCACATGAGCCAGAGGATCTGTCAAGCAGATGGCCCTGCCCAGTGTGCGGGCAGCACCCAACCTGCTAAAGGCCTGAACAGAACACACAGAGCCGAAGGCAGAGGAAGGAGGACGTCACCCCCTGCCCAGTCTCACTTCTCACCTTCTCCTGCCCTCAGACTTAGAGTTACACCAGGGTTTCCCAGCCTCCATAATCACACAAGCCGATTCCTGAAGAGAAATCTCCTGTGTGTGTGTGTATTGTTTCTCTGGAGAACCCTAATACAAACATGTCTTTGTCGTTTTAATATAGGTTTTCAAAATGGGTTATAAGAAGAATTAGCCATAACAAAAACAAATTGATACACTGAATGACACTGAAATGAAGGACTTTTGTTCTGAAAATACCACCAAAGTGAGTAAAACAGCAAGCTACCAAGCAGAAGATAATTGTGACAAATATACTCAACGAAGGACTGATATCCAGAATGAGAGAACTACAGATAAACAAGAAGAAAAAAACAAAAACACCCCCCCCCCCCGAAAACCCAGTAGGAAAATAGGCATGAAAAAGCACTGTAAACATGGCCCGTAAACATGGAAGTCTCATCCATCGCAGGTGGAAGCGTTAAACTGGTACAACCACTTGGGGAAACTGTTAGGCAGTGTCCGTTAAAGTGGGTATTTTCTCTATGACGCAGCAAGTTCGCTTCTCCTTACATACTCAAAAGAAATACATGCATACGTGCACCAAAGGCGCGCACAAGCAATTTAGAGTAACCGCGAACTGGACGAACTGCAGCAATGGAAAGGGACGCACCACTGCTAGCTGCAGCAACGGTGAGCACGCCCCACAAACATCATGCTGAAGGAAAAATGTCAGACGCAAAAGAGAATACGCTGAAGGATTCCACTTACGTAAAGTGCAAAGCCAGGCACAACTAACCTACAGAGCTTGAAATTCCGATGATGGATTCCTTTAGGGCGCGAGAGGGCAGCTCCTGCGGTGCTTAGGTGGTCTACTGCTTGACCTGGGAGATGGCTGTGTGGGCGTGCTCACTCTAATACTCCTCTGAACTAGAGGCATGCTGTAAGTGAGAAGTACACGGCACAGAAGCAAGTCGCCGTGGTCCTGTCTTCCAGCGTGTGCACTACGGAAGAGCGAGCGTGGTGGTACTGTCCTAACTCGCGGGGCTCGGAGCAGGGCGCCTCTGCCTGAGCCCAGGTGGGTCTGTGGGAGCTTCTGCCCAGCCCGTTCTCCTACTGTGGCTGGTTTCCACACTTTCTCACTCTGATCCCTTCTAGCCTTTGGAAGCCAGCAGGAGCCCTGGAGCTGGTGATGATCTTGAAGGGCTCATCACCCCACCCAGCAGCACAGGAACCCTTTGCTGAGGCAGGTCAGTTCTCTGGAACTTGACTTCAGGCTGCGTTCCTCCCCCACCTCCTAGCAGCAGGGAAGGAGTGAGACACATAGCGTAAGCCCTTCTCCCAGCCCTGTCCATGTGGCATTTGTGGGAGGCTGCGTGGCTGTAAGCCCAAGGTAATGTCAGCGGCACCGGCCCCATGAGGCAGTCACGCTGACCCAGGCCCTGCTGCCCTCCCTGTGCATGGCTCTGCGCAGCTATTCCAGGCCTGCTCCACCAGCGTCACGTGCCACGTGGGGAAGGCAGCATCCCAGGAAGAAGCCTGCTGGCTCCACCTCCAGTTTATAGCTAACCTTGGGCAGGGCACCCCTCAGGGGCTCAGTGGCCCTCTCTACAAAATGGGAGTGTTCATATCCCTTTCCCTTCCTGTAGGGAAAACAGAGCACTGCATCTTGTCGTTCAAGATATCATTATTGTCACCGAGGAGGCGATGGGGGGGACAGAGAGCCACTGCCCTCTCTCTGTCTGTGTGGTGGGGAGGGTGGGGAGATGGAGAGGAGGGGAGCAGGGGAGGCGGGGGAGCTCTTCCTTTTCTGATCGCCAGTGTGATTCCAGCAACTCAAGCACGGGATGCCCAGCAGTAAAGACTGTGATGGGAAACAGTGAGCGGCCCTGCCTGGTACGGGGCCAACTCCAGCGTGCACGGTACAGCCGCAGGCTCACTCCAGGGAGGTCACTCCTGCACGGCCTCTCTGGTGGCACCGCTTCCATTTCCCCTTGAGCCCTCCACTCCTTGGTTTCCAGCTCCCCTCTCTCCTGGCCTCGGCTTCACCAGGCACAAGGAAGATATTCTCCACTCTAGCCCAGCAGTGTCACTGGGGGTCTGAAGGCTCCTGGCCAGTATCACTGCTCAGAGCTGGCGTCAGGGTCAAGGCGTGGACACAAAGTGTCATTTCCAAGGTACTGGGGAGTGTTGGTGCTGGTCTGAAGTTGTCAGAGCTGCTGGGACCTGATCCTGTGCTATGTAGGTAAAGGAAGGGGCCAAGACCCACGTGGAGGGAAAATGAATTAAACTCAGGGCTTTATGCAGGAGCCCCTGCTCTAAGCCCATTTCCAACTTGGCAGCCAGGAAAAGGTGCCCCTTGGAGCTCCTGTCACAGGAGCATAAACTCCCTTATGGCCCAGCTGCAGCTGCTGTGACCCACCAGTGCATCGGCACTGAGGCCACACTTCCCAGGGCTGTTCCCGGCTGGTGACTGACCCCTCCGGGGGCCCTGCAAGATATGAGACCCTTCCGGCGGGGGTTTTGGCTTGAGGACTTTCCATCAGGCCAGAAACCTTTCAGAAAGCTGGGCTGCAGCCTGAGACTCCTTCCCTGGGGTCAGGCTTGTGCTGAGGTCTGAAGATATCCACCCCTCCCCGCTCCGGCCGCTTTCTTCTTGCCCCTTCTGTCCCCACAGCCTTCCCTCAGCAAGCCTCCTGTCCCTCTAGCCCTGTCCTGGTGCCTGCTTCTCGGACGGCCTGAGCTGACACAAGCAGTACGGGAGCAGGTCTGAGAAAGCGAACAGGAAGATGGAGCTTGGGGACTGGAAGGTCTTTCATCTTCAGGAACCTCCCGGCCTCCTTCCCAGCCGCCTGGGCCCTACGGAGGATTAACCACCTGGACAACCCAGCTCCCTGGCTGGGCCTAATAAGAGAAGAGATTTTCTACCGAGTGAGAACTAGTTGTTGATCGAAGGGCTTGATCAACGGGCCAGAAAACAGGACCAGATGAGCGACAATTCGCTGATGAATTCTTGAGATGGGAGGTTCAGCACCCTGGCAAAGACCTGGGGGTGGGGCAGGCTGGCTACTGGGGCGGTGCTTAGGGTCCTGGATAAAGTGACAGCTGAGGCTGAGCCAAGTGGAAAGGCACGAACTGCTCTCACGATGGCAGCACAACTACAGAGGCTCAGGGAGGCAGCCATGCAGGTTGGATGTATTCCTGAGCCCGGAGGCCTCTGGAGAGAGGGCCTTTAGGACAGCCCCTTCGGCAGGGTGATCAGAAATGTGTGGGGAGGTGCCAGTATCATTACAGTTTGGTGGTGGCATTCCTCTGTGGGCAGAGAGGACTGCAGGAGACATGGTCACAGAGGTGAGCTTCATTAACACCCATGGGAAGGATGGTGTCCGAGATACCAGAGGCCCAAGGCAACACGGCAAGGGTCCCTCTGACCCGCCAGGGCAGCTACTGCTGGGATTCTCTGCATGTACCTAGGTGCCAGCAGATGAGAAGGGGAGCCACCATGTGGAGGGGGGATAGCCCAAAGCAGAGGGGGCTGGGAGGGAGACGTGTGCAACCGCAGGAACCTCCTAGTACTCCCTTGCCCCACTACGAACAGACTGATGTGCCCGCCCTGTCCTGAGAAGAAGATGACAGCCCAGGGCGCAGAAACCCTGCGGTGCAGGTTTGGGTCACACCACCAGCTGAGCTGCGGAGATCCGCTGAGGGGCCAGCTGAGTGAGGTGAGGACCGGCTGGGGCCCAAGCTTCACGGCGATCACAGAGGTGTCATCCGTTTCACGCACCGCTGCTTTCTGAGCTCCTCCAACTGGCAGCTCCGGCTTGATGAGGCGCCACCGGCCTGGCCCAAGCTTTCTTGGAACGGGGCTGCAGGCTGGGGCTCTGCCCACCTGCCCTGCATCTCGTCCTTCTCTTCCACCAGGGCGCAGGGCCACCGCCTCCGGCCTCCTGCCGCCCCCCGTGCCCCCTCATCCCCGTGTGTCTCCTGCACGTTAGTCCAGTGTGGGAGTCTACTTGTCAGTGCACCTGAACTGGCCCAGGATGACCTCTGCGGTAAGAACGAAACAGCACAAGGACAATCCCAGTGTGACCCTGAGCTGTGTCCCTGGGTCTGCCCTGCCTGCCTGGAGAATGTCCTCAGACCCAGGAAGCTGGGAAGTGCTGGGGTCCAGAAAGAAAGATGCAATCAGGGGCTGCAGGAAAGAACCAAGGCGGGCTGGCAGGGGCCCACAGCCCCAGAGAGGCCAGTGGCCTGAGCTGTGAGGTGCCCCCAGGCTGGGGAGAGGACAGGGTGTGAGGACCAGACTGCCTGTCCTCGGGAAGGCTGCAGTGGCGCTGTCCTTTGGCGCGGACTATAGAGGCGGGAGAGGGCCGTGGCTGATCAAGTCAGTCCCTCAGGCAGCTCCCTCTGTGACACTTGTAGGTATTGGCTATTAGCTCTGATGATACGAGTCGTCTAGCGAGGCAGGGACACACAACAAAATCTGTAGCTTTGTTGGGTTAGCAAACACCTATCCCAGAGTGAGGCACAGCTGTCCACGGGAGGTGCAGGGGGCGGCCCGGACCCTCAGGCATCCACGGGGCAGCGACGCACGCAGATCTCTACAGTGCTTTGCAGGTTACACCGCCCCAGCCCCAAGGTGCTGCCTTCTTCCCGTGTCCGAGGATGGCCACCCTGCTGGCACTGGGACAACAGAACGGAGTGCAGAAGACGATTTCTGTGCTGGGGAGGAGAGGCGACTGGCCTCCTCTGGGCATTCTGCACGTCAGACAGTGGTGACGTGTTTCACGGGTCGGCCCACTTAGTCCCCATGACAGCCACGCCAGGCAGGTTTTATTAGTCCCACTGTTCTTAGCAGATGAAGAGACCAGAGGCTCAGAGGTGTGGAAACCGTCCACAGACAGAATGAACCCCAACACTGCCTCAAAGACAAGCAGGACAGACCATGGAGGCGGTCACTGAGGCCGTGGGTCCCAGGTTCCCACACTAACACTTTCTTTCTCAGGTCTCTGAGGCCCCTAAATTCTCCTCTTACTCTGCGTACTCCGACACACATGTGCACTAGGAGCTAGGGGTCGGGCCCAGAAACAGAGCTGGCCATGTTCTCCCCTCAGCTTCAAAAATAACCAAGGTTGTCTTCACTGAATCACATGACCTTAAAGAAAGGGGGCCAGCGCCCTTCTCCCACTGAACAGAGACTCTATGTCAACCTTTGTTTCAGGGAGCGAAGAGCCGGGCCTGAAATGGAGTCTACAAACAGCCCTGGGTCTAACGATCTGTTTCTGCCGCCACGCCATCCGCGTGCAGGGCTGCCACGCACCAGCATCACCAGAAAGCAGCAGGCAGCGCATGGTGGCGCTGATAGGCAAGGTGGCGGAACAGACACTGAGCAGCTTCAGGTTTATGTTTCCCCTCTTTCCTAGCGATGCTTGCCCTTGGCACCCAGAGACTTGCTCAACTGTCCCTTCCATCCCTGGACTCCAGACACATCAGGTCCACTTCTTCGGGGAATTATAAGAAGCTGAGAGAGTGGTTCTGACACCATGGTCCACACAGCCTGGATCAGGCTGTCCCGATGGTAAGGATGTGTGGCATGCCTTTCCTAAATGACTGATTTGATGGGAACCAGGGGCATACAATAGCTTACCAGAATAGCCTCCTAAAGATAATCACCAAGGGTGACGGGATGCTATGAAAGAGCCTGAGTGAAGGTTTGATCCTGAAGGCACCCAGCGACCCTCTCAACCCATATCAAAGCAAGAGTTCTTAAGCAAGACTGGGAGGTCATGTGCAGCACCAGTGGCATGTGACTACTCGATTTCTTCCACTGGGTAAAATTAAGTAGCTTGGACATTTAAATGTTTAGATCAGGGCACGATGTCCTTAAGTCCATCCTGGGACTGCTGCCTCTGGCTGGCATTTCCAAAAGGTAGTGGATAGGGACCAGCAGGTGATCATGTTGACTCTCCCTCACACAGCTGTGGCAGGTGACTGAGCAAGTTCCCTAGACCTCAGCTTCTGCAAATATGACAATAAAAGAAAACTCAAGTGCTTGCTTTGACAGCACCGACGCAATAAGAAAACTCTTCAGATTGTCATGAAGATTGAACTGGATAACCAGTGTCATGTCCCAGTATTGCGCCTAACACCAGTAGAAGTCCTCCATGTGGCTGCTATCATTATTTCCCATCCTTGTCATTGTCATTGTCATCACCAGGGCATACTCCCTTGGCCTTACTCACCACCTCTTCTACTGACTCACAGACAGAAGCATACAGTCCCGCAAGCAGTGTGCCAGGAAGAAAGGCGGGGCTAGAGAACTATGCCAGTTGCCATGTTTCTAAGAAGGCCACCAGGTTAAACTCCAGTAGTACTCGGCAATCCCCCAACTACAAAACTCACAAGTGTGGTCAGACAGAACTGCAATGGAGCAAAGTCACACGGTGAACCAAATGAGTCGGCACGTGGTTGGAGACAAAGTCGGGGCTGGGTGTGGAGGACAGCTGGGGCCCAGAAAGGAAGGTCTGCTTTGCGACAAACATCATAACTGCTCTCACGCAAGTACCTCAAGCTCTCTGTTTCGGGCCAAGAGAGATGTTATAGGAGAAACATTTTTCTGCCACCTATTTCCTAGGACAGTGGGGGAAAGTGTGATTTCTCCCTGACAATCCTTTTGCAGGAGAAGTCCACAGGTGCTCCCCCTGCAGGACACAGTGTGGTGACACCATTCCCACCGAGTGGCTTACTTGTTGCTGTCTCGGTACTCGTAGATGTGACATCCTTGAGGCAATCCAGTCTCGTGGTCCAGAATGAAAGCAAGCTTTAGCTGAATGGAGAGAGAAGAGAAAAACAAGTAAGTTGTAGGCAGAATGCTCTGTCCTTTCTGACCGCTGAAATGAAAAACAAAAACAAAAACCAAAACCCCACCCCTTCCAGCCAACATGTCTGGAAACCCTGGGCCTGTCACCACCGGGAAGAGTCAGGCCTTACAGGAGCGCTCTCGTCAATCAGGATTGTTACCGGGCCTCTAGCTGTTCATTGAGCCGCGACCCGCTATTTATTAAGCACCTGCGTTGTGCCCGAGCCAGCTAACGGGAAAGAACAGCAGCAGGAAGGGGCCTCCTCCACGGGTCTTACAGCCTCGTACAGGGAGTGGGCATCAACTGCATTAACCAATGGACGAATACGCATCTGTCAAGTTAGAATAGGTCATCTGAAGCAGCAAAACCTCCCAGGCTTCTCTACGAGTGAACAAGTGGACCTAGACTAGGAACAAGGGGAGCGGGGAGGGCTGCCTGGACCAAGGGGAGGAGGACGCAAGGGCAGCAGGCTCTCCTGACCAGAGCGCAGAGGGCCCGGTGCAGGAGGTGCAGGAGGTGCAGGAGCGAAGGAGGGCCGGCCGGCCAGGGCTTGCTCCGACACAGGGCAGTGACGGTGGGGAGGAGGGCCAGGGCAGAAAATGCATGACCTTCTTGGCTACATGAGAAGTTGTGGTCTTCCGCCCTAACAGCAAAGGGAGGATTTGGGCATGTTTTACAGCAGGACTTGGTGGTGTGGTCAAAGTTATGTTTTGTCCAGATCCGGCCAGCTGCCACATAGAGGCCAGACTACAGGGAGAGCAGACGCAGGAACCTAGTAGGAGGCTAGTGAGAGGCGCAGGGGAGCGCTGGTGGGGCTGGGTGCAGAGGGCAGGCGGGCGAGATGGCCAAAAATCATCATGTTGAGATTTATCTTTGAAGTGAACTTTTAGAACTAGAATTGACAGGCCATGATGCTGGATTTGGTGTTGGGGAGTGGTGAGGACAGAAAGGGAGAAATCAAGGATGGTTTGATTTTTCATTTGAACAACCAGGTGGGTGTTTGTTCCATTGTTGAGTGGGAAGACTTAAGATGGATATGGATAGAGAGTCAAAAGTCTGAGTTTGGACACTAACTTGGAGGCACTCAGTGTCTCTCTCTGATTAGGAGGGATCGGTAATAAGAACCCTGGTAATGAGGTTGCAAGCCAGGTCTCCAGCCAGGTCCGTAGCTGGAGGCAGGTGAAAGGCAACCATACGTTGATGTCTCTCCCTCTCTGCCTTGCTCCCTTCCCCTCTCTTTAAAGAGGATGAATCTTAAAAAAAAAAAAAAAAAAAGAACTCTGGTAATGAAGCCTCAGTTTCCTCCCGGATTCTGGAGGGGGCTTTTGGGGAGGAGGTGCTCAGGTGAGTGCGGAACGCCATCTGGGTCACTGGGAAGCCCGAGCTCAGGGCCCTGCGCGTCATGCTGGAGTGCAGCCAGCTACGGCAGCTTTAGCATTTCCAAGAGCCAATGACTGATTTAAAGATTCACTGGGTTTTTAAATTCACTAGGGTAATTTTCATTAAAATTAACTGTACATTAGGAGGATACATTATAATAACTTTTTACCCTTAACTGCGATGCGGTTAACATAACTAACAATCTGCATCACTGGGTGCTGCACGAGTTTTCTCTTCCTCAGAGGGAAACGAGCTCATAGGAATGGCTTGTCCTCTTACTGACCCAGAGGAAAAGACAAAAACAGAAAAAAAAGCCCTTCTTTACCATCACGAAGCCAGAACTGCCCATCAAAGCTGTGTTTGTCCTAAGGAGAACTTCTTCGTTTTTCCCAGCCCTCCTCCCATAAAACAGAAAATAATGATCTTTAAAAATCTATTGAATATATAACCCTTTTCTCTTAACCTCCTCCTTTGCAGCTGAGGTCAGGCCTATATTCATTTAGTCTGTTTCAAAGATGGCCTGCTTAGTAAGTTTTAAATCCTTTGACCCAGTGATTCAGGTTATGATTATTATAAATGTAGGAGGAAAACTTTTTTGTAAAACTGTTCACCTCAGTACTACATTCCGGAAAGATCATCTCAGTTTTATTTTCAGAAAGACTGTAAAAGACCAGCAATAGCAGAATGGTTAAATAAACTATACCAGAGTCACATGCAGAATAGTACGCAGCTGTTACACTATTTATAAAAACCTTTTATTAACCTGGGAAAATATCTGGATTAGAAGGGAAAAAACCAGGATACATAATTGATGATGCAGAAAAATTATATAAATAATAACAAAGACTGCATAGAAGAAAGACTGGAAGGAACATCAAAATGGCAATGACAATCGTTTGGCTTTCTTTGCATTTTCTAAATTCTTCATGATGAGCTATACACTGTAGTTCTTAGCCATGAAGGAATTATGGGAAACTTAATTCCAGGGGAATTCTTAAGGTCAGGAAACTGTATATACAGATTCAAAAATAAGACCAGTGAGCAGAGGTGACCACAGGGAGGGAGACTGAAGGCAAAAGGGAACTCCTTTTTACCGAATGTCTACCAATCAAGACTTTCCTTTATCCTGACCACAGCTACCTGAGTTAGGTATTACTGCTTTCTTTTTACGGGTGAGGGACTTGAGGCTGAGATAAAATAAGTAATTTGTCCACACCATGATCAGAATTAGAACTTCAGCCCAAGCCCATCTTCCTTCCACCTGCCGCGGGTGAGGCGCCTTGGTGACGGTCTGGCTACGAAGTCAGTGCGAGGCGGGGCTCTTCACCTTGGGCAGCAGGACCCACGTCGCTAGCACAGGAGGAATGGCAGGTTTGGGAAGCGGCTTGAGTTTAGCTGGAGAGTGCTGATTTCAAGGTGTCATCTTAGCTGCGGGGGGATGGCCAGCAGATAGCTGTATAACAATTCTAACGTTTACGAGCAGGACTGTATTCCGGAGCTACAACTTTGGGAACCTTCGGGTGGTAAGTAAATGGCAACTGAAGCCATTCAAGTGGGTGAGATTGTCTTGGGAGCGCATGGGGAGTAAAAATGGGGTCTCAGCTCCAGCCTGAGAAACAGCAGTGGTTAAGAGCTGGATGATGGAGGCTGAGAAGTGACCATGGAGTTGGTAATTACCAGGTTCTGGGAGCCAAGGGGAGAATGTGTCTCAAGGAGGAAGCAGTCAGCAGCATTTTTTCGCTCTAAGAGGTCAAGTAAGAGAGGAAAAGCACCCCAAAGAGTCCACTGGAGGTGGCAACACAGACTCTCAGGAGAGCAGTGGGAACAGAGATCGTGTGTGATGGGTCTGAAAATGAATGGAAGGTGAGGAAAGGGGACCGTGAGTATATGATTCTTCTAGCAAGTCAGTGGTGAATGGGATGGAGAGGGACAGGATAATGGACATGGGAGTGAAGGAGAGTGTATTGCAAGACAACCAACACTTGTTTAGATGCTGATGTGAAGGGGACACTATAGAAACAGGGGCCCAAAATACAGAAAACACAGGCAAGATGGTGGTAAGTGAAGAGTCAAGGAGTCTGAGGTGACGGGTTAAAACCCAGCATCCTTTCTCTGCTGATGGAGTGGGGAAGGCTGGGTGGGAATGCACACCTATCTGTGGACTTGGGGGATGGTGGTGGTTTGGAATGTTCCAGTCCGACTGTTGTTCTTTTCTCAGAGTTACGAGGTGGAATTCTCTTCAAGGGATGGTGGACCTGGTGGGGGGAGGCGGAAGTCAGAGGAAAGCGACGGGGCCTGAAATTGCTTCTTTGGAGAGCAGGAAGACGGCAGAGCAGGGAAGAGCAGGACTACAGGGGCACCAGGCGTCCACTGAGGCCACAGGGCCTAGGGACAGGGTAGCAACCACTGCCCAGTTTATTATTTTTAGAGAGAGGAAACGAGAAAGGCAGAGAGAGAGAGACATCAATGTATGGTTGCCTTTTTCACCTGCCTCCAGCTACAGAGCTGGCTGGAGACCTGGCTTGCAACCTGGTTATGTGCCCTGGCTGGGAATCAAACCAGCGACCTTTGGGTTCGCAGGCTGGTGCCTTATTCACTGTGCTACCAGCCAGGGCCTCCCAGTTTATTTTTAACATCAACCTTGACATTGGCATGAAGGAAGTGAGGCTGGTCCGAAGCTTATCGTGTGCTAGGAAGGTGTGAGGGGAGAATGAAGTTCTAGTGGCAGAGAGTGGAGAGAAGACACTGGCAACAGATGGAGTGGGGATCTAAGGGGAAGGGGTAGGAGATTAAAATGAAAGGAGCTTGCTGGAAGAAAACAGACGGGTCTGGGGGATAGCTGTCTCATATGCGGTAATAGTGAGCATGTCCTCTGTCCCAAGCAACTTTCTATCACTATGTTACAGAGGCATGTAAATATCTGGCCCAAATTAGCAAGTCAGTAGCAGAACTGAGGTGTGGCCCACGTTGTAACCAGTGGTCTACACTAGCCTGCCAGGGCGCCAGGGGGTCAGGGAGAGGAGTTGTGGAAGATGCTGGGTAAGCGAGTAGGAAGACGCGGAGGCTGTGGCTGGAGAATAGGCCATGTCTGACCCTGGTGGGAGAGTTCATCACAAGATCCAAGGCGAAATCAGGAATGGAGAGTTGGAGGTGTGCGTGTGGGCCCTCCATGAGAGATCGGAAATCCTCCCAGGAAGATGATGTCCTCAGATCAACCAATCTAGGAGGGTGTTTCTACAGCGTGTGGGCTTGTGCATGTAGGTGCCTACTGTGTGCAGGTTTCAACAGAGGCGTGAATGAGCTCAACTGGCCCACGGAGCAGGCGTAAATGCTCATCTAACTCACTCCCTCCTTCCTCAGACACCCTAGTTTCTTTCTGGTTTTCACCTTTCCACCCCAGTCCAGGGCCTCTGGGAGAAAGCAGGTCCCATCTCCAAGGCTGGACCTGACGACCCTAAGGTAGGTACACACCTTTCAGTAACTGACAGGCACGCAAGCCAATCTGTGCATGGCATTTCCTGGCCCCAGGGACTGGTTCAGGAATGGATGTGTAACCCAACTGAGACCAAAGAGATAGAAGGGGACGCTTGCTCGGTGAGCCTGGGTACGAGGACGGGAACTGCTGCCAGTAGCTTCTTTCCAGCCTGAGAATGAGGCCAGCTTGCAGGGGAAGCTCAAGGGACCAGCAGCCGAGCAGGGCCAGAGCCTTGACCAAGCCGTGTCTGGTGTCTGCCAGCATTCTGAAATCTCTACCGTGGGGACTTTTTTTTTTGGATAATTGCACATCATCTCTCGTGAGGACAGTGACACATAACAATGTGTCCACCCACTCCCTTGGCTCTTTTCTCATTCATGCTCCACAACCAGCTAAACTACTTTCTAGAACACAAGCCTGATGAGACTTCCCTCCTTGAGCACCTGTGATGGCTTCCTGCTGTCTGTAGGTCAGGGAGGTCAAAATGAATCACACACCGCCTAGGCGCTCACAGGAACAAATAAGCACTGCCTCAGGGAGATGCGCCAGTGCGCTGGGCCTGTGCTAGAGGGTGCGCCACCCAGGAGGGCCCCAGGGTAGAAGACAGGAGCCTTAAAGAAGAGCACAAGTCTGCAGGGAAGGAGAGGGTGCCCCCCCCCCCCCCCCCCCCCGCCCCTGCAGTAAAGTGCTGTGCACCCTCCTACAGCGCACAGCTCACGGCATGAATTGGGACCATGCTGTGACTTTCACACTAACCTTTCTCACTCTAACTGCTTCCAAGAGAACCCTTCCAGTTCTCTTACAGCAAGGCCCCACACATCTTAGAGCTCCTATAAAAGTAGGTCTTCATTACATATTCCTCTTACAACTAAAGGCAGGGCCCCTTGCCAGTGAGTCCAAGGGCTCAAGATGGGTAGCCTCGCCAGGTCCCGCACCACTACCACGGCCGGTGCCCAGTGCAGGTCAGGGGGCTAAACTGCAGTGGAGATTCAGAACAAGCACCTTGTTTACTTATTAACAACGAGGGGCTCCAGCCACTGGACTTACAGGCGCAGCACCAGGCTCCCTGCAGGCTCCTGTGCCCCCTGGCACACTGTGATCTGGTTGAAGAAATGCTTAGCCATCCAGTTTCATCTCTGAGTTGGCTATTCCTCCTCTCCCTCAGTAAAGACATTTTGCCTCCACTCAGTAACTGTGCCACCAGGTGACAGGCAGTGACTCAAACGCTCTTGTGACCACAGGGTCCATCTCCCCAGCGCCTCTGAATAGGCATGCAGTCCTTCACCAAGTGTGGCAAGGAAACAGGCAGGCCCCTAGGCTGCATCTTTGTCTTTGCTGGCTTTAACCAAGGCTTGCAGGGACCCATCCACGGACAGGCTCAGCCTGGAAAGGCAGCCTACAGAATGACACCATCTGAGATGTCATGAGGTCTCTCTTTCCCCTCCCGAGGCAGCTGCCACGTCCGGCAGAAGAGTCTGTCTCTGTCCACCAGCTGCTCAGACTCCATGACATCCTGGAACTGGGCAAGGTGGGAAGGCAGTAAAGGGCCCCACAGAGCAAGGAGGCCTTCAGACAGGTCTAGTTAGAAGAAAAGACTCTTCTGTGGACCAAGGACAGACCACCTCCTGGGCAGGAAATGGAAGAGCCTTCTACTTTCAGGGGCTCATGCTAGCTCACGGAGGACAGCAGGGCCAGGCAGCAAGGGTGTGGGACTCCTGCCAGGGCCTCTTCTGACCAGCTCTCCCAATACAGGGGGTGGGCGGCAGAGAACCTGGCAGGGGGGATGGCCTGAAGCATCTGGGGTGAGTGGAAGGGCCCAGGCCCCTCGAAGAGCAGCGTCTGTCCCCAGGCGCTGTGAACACACAGGGTCCAGGCCCTGTTGGGGTTGCTGGAACTATAAGAGGCCTGCCTTCAGCTCCTCTGGGCTGGGGGAAAGAAGCCGGGGGCGGGGTGGGGGGGGGAGGCAGGAGGACCATCCTCCCAGCAGGTGGCAACAGGTGAGCAACAAGGACTACGGACTCAGGACAGTTTTCCTCAAGATTCTCAGACACTGCTTGAGGACGACCCTTCAGGTGAACCCAAGGGGAAGAAGAAATGGCCTGGCTAAGCAGGAGAGGGGTGCATGGAGTCACTGAGTGTAACTACTGAAGAAGAAAATGTGACCTAACTTGGGAGGCCAGCCCAGTGACGCCAGTGGGCCAGATCACATGCATGAGGCTAACCCAGAAAGAGTGACAGGAAGGGGTGGCCACGGTGGCGTGCCAGTTACTCCCCTGGGCGAGCGAGCAAGTCAGCCTTCCGTGCGCTCAGGCACACGGCCTGCGCCCCGAACAGCCGCATTCCTGGAGAACGCTGGGCGCAGGCTTCTTGGCAGCGAACCCCACCGGCTCGGGGAGGTCCCAGTGCCGAGCTTCTGCTGCTTTTGGAAACACCTGGCCCAACCTTGGATGGGCAAAAAAATGCATTAAGGAGTTTAGGAGTTGCCTGTCTTGTCCCCCAGAGTTCCAGGCTGGCCTCTGACGGGCAACCAGGTTTCTCTCGGACCCCGGCCTGGATGGCACTTGCAAGCCGCTCCGCCACAGAGCAGGGCGGACCTCAGGATCCGGCTCCGAGCTCCCCTCCCCGGGTGCTCGGCGGGGGTGGGGGGCTGGTAAAAGCCACCGCTTGCTCGGGGGCCAGGCTCGCTGAGTTCAGGCCGACGCGGTTCTCCAGCAGGCCTGGGAGCTCGCTCCGGTCTGCTAGCTATTAGGACCAAAGTTCAAACGAGGGTCAGGACCAGCCTGGGAGGCCTCCAGCCGCCCTGCGCTCGACTCTTCCCCGCACAGCCCGCGGGTCTGGCCGGGTGTCCAACTGTCCCTCAAGCTGAAGTGGCAAGTCCCTCCCTGGTCCAAACACTCCAGGTGTGCCACTTAGGGACAGAAAAGTCTCTTCTCCCTGAGCCTGGCCTTGTAATTGAAAACTCTTATTAGAAGGAAATCTTCACATTCTCAGAGGTGATCTTCAGTTTTTCTTCTTCAGTTTTCCTTGTTTGCTTTGGATTTCCTAAGGCATTATTTCTTTTTTTCCATCTCCTCTTTGCTTTCTTTTATAAGACAAAGATGCTGTGGACTTGGCTTTCACTTGGTTCACAACGATTCTATGGCAATGTATTAAGTTTCTTTCTCCTAAGTCCACTGAAGTCTTTTTGGACTTGGAGAGAGCTTTTTAAGAAAGAACTTGCTCATTCAGCAGGATTTTCCTCCCCACCCCAGGCTCTGGTTCTGACCTGGAAAAAATAAGAGTGAGAAAGAGCAAGAGAATCCTGTAGTCCTGACGCTCAACTTCATAAACCACAAAAAAGAGCCTTGCTCCAGTAACGTAATCATGGAGATTTCTGGCACCTTGGTCTTTCAAGAAAAATACATCCATCTGCTGGCACAGGGGCCCATCAACTCAACCTCGTTCAGCATGGAGTTCCCGATTCATTAGTGTTGGAGTCTCTAGTGAGGCTGGCCACTCCCACTGGGTGACGCCTCCCTGCCGCAGCGTCTGTAAACGCCACAGCTGTGTTTTCACTTAAGGCCACTTCTCCTCACTCCACTGCACCCTGTTCCAGAAGCTTGTTCTCTTCTCATTGAGGTTAAAAATGCCAGGACAAGAATTCTTCAATGCTGAGAAGAAAAACTGCCTGTCTCTAGTCCTATAGTCAACCCATAGGGAGGGCTCTCTTCAGTGAGGATCGGCGCCCAAGCTGGTTGGTTCATTCTAAGTTTGCCTCAGGCAGCAAGCCAGTCCTGGGAGAGACAGCCTGGCCTCTGCTGCCGCCTGCCAGGCTGCCTCCTCGGCTGAGGGTCACTGCACCGCTCGCCAGCAAGGCCAAGGCCGCAGAGCTCTGCCAGTCACCGCCCTGCACCAGCTCTGCCTCTGTCACTGGGTGAGGCCACCTGGAAGCACCCATCCCCACCCCAGGGTCTCCTCTAGCCAAACAGGAGTCCCCTTGCCCCAGCCACCCTGATCAGGCCTTCCCTGGCCACTGAGCCATGCTGTTGGCCCTCAAATTTCTGGGCGATAGGACAACAGTGACTACAAAGCATGATGGGCAAGTTTGCCTGCATCACTTGCAGTCAGAGGCAGGGACTTGCAACCGATCTGCTCCTTCTGCTCACAAGTGACGCGTTTTTGAAGATTTTCATGGCCAAAGAGGGTGACCAAGCTGAGACATCACCAGACCAGACCCACCTCTGCTCAGAGCTCTGGGGCTCGGCCAAGCACCTGCTCAGAGACTGGAGTCGCCCAAAGCTGCTTCCGCAGGCAAAGGCTAGTGCCGACTGTGGGGACTGCATCTGGCCCCTGCAAGAGGGAATGATGTCACCTGGGTCCTTCTGCATTGACGAGATACCAGTTCTGCCAGTCAGCTGTCTCCTTTCCACAGCAGCAGACCCTGCCCCACAGAGCCTGCAGTGTCAGTCTGCTTCACAGCTTCTACTCCACACACTGCAGGGACGGGACCCGTATCAGCAGTGGCCCAGCGAGAGGCCAGCTGCCCACTCCGGGAGATGCTCTAAGCTGACCCTCGAGTTCAGCAAGGCCACAGGAAAGCTATGTACATGGACACCATGGGCTTGCTCACTAGCTTGTCTTCCTCTTAATCATCCTTTAATTTTCACCAAAGTCGTTTTAGTAAATAGCCTTGTAAAATCTTCTCCACTTGCCATAATGTAAAATCTGCCCACTACAGCATTCATGTCCCACTATCAAGCTTTACATGAGAACTGGAAAAAGTCTCCTTTGACTTTCAATGAAGTTCATTATAATAAATAACCTTAGGAAAATTACCCCTCCTCCCGAAAGCAGGGTATTTCTGCTTCCTTTTCTTGTTCTGATTGTCTTTCTTTCTTTCTTTCTTTTTTTAAAGATTTTATTATTTTTAGAGAGAGGCAGAGAGGGAGAGAGACATCAATGTATAGTTGCCTTTCACCTGCCTCCAGCTACGGACCTGGCTGGAGACCTGGCTTGCAACTTGGTTATGTGCCCTGGCTGGGAATTGAATCAGCGACCTTTGGGTTCGCAGGCCGGTGCCTTATCCACTGTGCTACCAGCCAGGAGCTGATTGTCTTTCTTTCTATTGTGCTCATTTCATGGCTCATTTCCTTTGCTATAAGTTCTCAAATCCTTTTTGGATAATATAGCTATGGGTATACATAAATAAAATAAGGTTCTTCAAAGTGTAAGCCAAACATACATAAAACTGAGAGCTAGGCAAAGTCAAATACAACCCAGTTAAACAATGATCACGACGGTGGCATTCAGTTCATGGAAGAGAGGAAACAGGGTAGTCTCATACAATCCTCAGAGCCCTAATCAGGCTGGCTCTACTCTTGAAAAAACAGGAGAGAACAGAATGATCTTCCAGGGAACTGGCCTCAGTTTCCAAGGCCGTGAGGAGCCGAGAGTTACGTAACCCTGAGCTGGGAGCCAGCGGCTCAGGACTGGCACTGCTCCCGCCCAGGCTCCGGGGTGGCAGGGCTCTGGCTTAGCCCTTCCACCTGTAAAATGGAGCGCAGCTCCTCGATGGTCGTTCTTGTGGTTTGCTCTGTGGGTGAATGTGAGAGATTTTCGAGGTTTACTGGAAGAGAGCACCTGTAATGTGTCCCTGCTCAGTCTGTGAGAGCAGAAGCTCCAAGGGTTTCACAAGGACCAGGGCTCACATCTTTAGAGGTTTGAACGGGAACACAGTGATAATTAAGAATCAGTCCTACTACGTAAGGCTGCCTATGCAGCTGAGAGCAACTGTCAAAGTTCATGACATGAGCTATACTTCCTCTCTCCCAGACGAGGCCCAATGTCGGGACAACACACCCCAGGAGCACATTCTAAGGCCCTTTCTGGCCCTTGTCCCCTTTTCCACCACCTGGCGTCAGCCTGCAGCAGCTGGCTCAGCAGCACCTCCTACCACCCCCATCCAGCCACAGATGCCTGTGGATCAAACTGCTCGGAGCACTCTGGAAGGGACAACAAGGAGGTGCAGGTTACCTCAGGTTTCTAGTCTCATCCAAAATAATTTAAATAGCCTTTTTCTTTATGGAGCAACATATCAATCTAATAGAGACCGTTCTAATTATGGTAAAAACCAAAGAACAGCCCTGGCTGGTAGCACAGTGGATAAGGCGCTGGCCTGCAAACCCAAAGGTCGCTGGTTCGATTCCCAGCCAGGGCACATAACCAGGTTGCAAGCCAGGTCTCTGGTCTGATCCGTAGCTGGAGGCAGGTGAAAGGCAACTACGCATGGATGTCTCTCTCCCTCTCTGCCTCTCTCCCTTCCCCTCTCTCTGGAAATAATAAATAAAATCTTAAAGAAAAAAAATAAAGAAAGAAAAACAAAGAACATGTGGGTATTTTGAAGTTTAAAGAAAGTGCAGAGCCCTGGCTAATGCGGCTCAGTGGACTGAGCACTGGCCTGTGAACACCCCTCGAAAAAGAAAGTGCAGAAAGAAGTTTACAGTTAAGTTGAAATACAAAAACCAAAATAATTTAAAGAGGTTAGTCAAACATGAACAGAATTGCTATGTGCCCTACTAATAGAAGAATTAGCTTCAGTAAATCTAGAGTTGGATAAGCAAACATAGTTGAAAATCATTTAAGAAACTAGACATAATGTCAAATGTTAAAAAGATAAGTTTCGCAGGAATCTTAGGGGAACATCTTCATTAAGCAGAAGTCTGTTTTCCTTGCAGCCTCTGTGTCATCTCCCTAGAGGCTCTGGGCTGGAGCTCGGTGACAGTGAGAGGCTCTTGCCCTCTGCAGACACCTCGGGACCCTCCGTCCAACTTTCTGCCCACCTGACTGTGCAAGTTCTCTTTCCTCTGAGTGTGCGCATTTGCTGTGCCCCTGCCTGGGATGCGGGTCTGCCGCATCAGGAAGGAAGACCTGACAGAAGCCCCTCCCAGCTGCCAGTGGTGGGAGGCTGCACAGAAGAAGTAAAGGTACAGCCTTTCTGGGCCATCTAATTTTGAATTCTGGCGTTACTTTCTATTAGCTGTATAACTCCGGGCAAGTAACTGCACCTCCTTGTACCTCAGTTTGCTCCTCTGGAAAATGGGGATAATGATAGCACCTACTTCACAGGGGTGTTGTGAAAATTAAGTGAAGAGAACCAGATGTGAACGGTACCAGGATATGGCAAACATTCTACGAACATTCCTGATGTAATAAGACCTGGCTTTATTTAGAAGGTGACACGCTGGATCGGGCTGACTGGGACTCAACAGTTGCAAATGTGGTCACTCTGGACTGCAGGAGCTCCCAGACCATAGGCTCCATTTCTTGGCTGGAGCAGTATTTGGAAAGCTGCTTTTCTACGTGCTGGACCCCCATGGCACCCAGCAGTAGGACTCAATACTCGGAGTGTCACCGGTCTGCTTGGACAGCGCCCCTAGCACCTGCAGCACTGGCAGTGGCCGTGCTGATTTGGGGGCCTGTCCCACGGGACAGCCCTGCTGTTTTGTCTGGGCATCCGGTCTCCTGAGGCAGCAGGCGGGGAGGCCGCTGTACCCTACAAAAGATTCACACTCAAGAGAAAAGCTTCAAAGCCCTGCCAGGTTGGAGGATGCCTCAACTCGGCAGCTGCCCTGCCCTCTGCACCGGCACTGCCTTGCCTGTCCACCTCTCCTCGGGTAAGGAAGAGGCCGCAACCACCTCCTAGTGCCAAGGCAGAGGGCTGCTTTCTGACAGCCTGACAGCCTGGATACAAAAATGTTGCCTCCATCGTGGTCTGATTCTTGTCATTCCTCCTCAGGTTGGAACATGCCTCTAGCTGCGTATTTGTTAAACTCGCATAGATTATAAGCTCCAATAGAAAAACCCCAATTGGTTACTCTTTGTGACCCCACACAAGCCTTTATTAAGTCAAGGATTTCTAGGTGATACAGGGCCCTGCAATAAACAGTAGGAACAACAGGTTCCATGTTCCACCAGACACAGTGCCAGGTGCTCCATGCGTACAGACACTACTACTGTCTTCTTCTAGGTACGGAAACGGAGACTCAGCGAAGCAGCTTGCCTACCCCAGGTCAGGCAGCGCTGGGCAGACCCAGAAATGGAGCCCAAACCCAGGCGACTCTAGTCTGTGCATCTCCCACTTGGCCACACCTGCTAGTTCTCCTCCCACAAACAGGGGCTCCAACAATTCACTACGCTGATCTACATGCTAACAGATGAAGGAAGGACAGCCAGCGGGGGCCTGTGTCAGCCTGCAGGGCTTGCCGACGTGGGCATTACTGAAGAACAAGACAGGAGCAGAGGGGCTGCCCGGTGTCAGGAGGGGCAGCTGGTCAGGAGGAAGTGGGCTCCTGGGGGCACCTGCCAGACTCAACGTTCTGCTTGGAGACTGGAGGTACCAGGTAAGCTCACTTGAGTGACAGCAAGTGAGAAGGAGAGGGATGGCTAGCTCTGCGTGTCCAGCTCAACAAAACTGGCCTCTGCTTGACTTGGCTCAGTCACATAGCTAATGAGTAACAAGACCATGTGAGTACCAGAGCCATGGGCTTCTTACTCTCAGGGCTTGGGAAGGCTAAGAAAAGATACACCAGTTGGCTGGTCGAAATACTAGATGGCATGAAGAAAAAGAATTAAAAAAATAAGAACAAAAACGTGAGATTACTATAGGATCTATTACTATTCTATTGAAAAAATGGACTGGGGGTTCAAATAGCTAATTCTATTACTCCAAGACATGAGCCCTTATCCATGACTTCACCCGTAACATGGAAGCCCTGGAAGGCATTCCTCTAGTTCCCCAGGGAGCAAGCCCTTGTCGAGTGTGGCTCTGTGTGCTGCTTGGGGCTGCACCAGAAACTATGGGAAGGAAAGGGCAGCCCAGGCAGGCAGATGTGACCAAGTCACCTGCCTCCAGTGCTGTGGAAGCTCGGAGAAGGATCTGTTAGAATGACCTGCAGGTGGACTAGGTAAGGCCTGGGGCAAGTTTGACAGGACAGTGAGGATTTGAAAGACAGATGGGAGATTCCAGGTAACAGGAAAAACTGAGACCTTTAGTCTTCCGAGGGCAAAGATCAACTAGGTCACGTCCATCAATGTGTTCTCCTGCTGGATCCTCTCAACAACCACCCAGGGTGGGTGCTGGTACCATTCCTACTTTACACTGGGGACATGGAGGATCAAAGAAGTCGTGACGCATGTCCTGGAGCACATGTGGCAGCCCTGCAACTAAACCCCAGGCCCCGGACTCAGCTGAGTTCTTGCTCATGTGACAGCAGAGCCTCAGCTTACGCCCGACTGAGGCTGACACCTGGACCCTCTTCTGGGAGCTTTCTGGGAATAGGCAGCCCCTGAGATGAGACCTGGCCTTTCCCCTGGTGCAGTGTCTGCATTCTACACAAGTGAATAGAAAGACCTACTTTTTGGTTTTGAGATAATTATAGATCTACAGGAATCACAAAGATAGTAAGGCGAGTTCCCATGTACTCTTTACTCAATTTCTATCGAAGGGGACACCCTCTGTAATTATGATACAATATTAAACCCAGGAAACTAATGCTGGCACAATGGTGTTTAGTCCTGTGTCATTTGGCCACATGTGCAGGTCTGTGCAACCACCACTTCAATCTGGACAGACCTGCGCCCTCACCATAAAGAGCCTCCCAAAGCCCCACACCATCTCACACTCTTGGCAACCACTGATCTGCTCTCCAGCTGTATAATTTTGTCATTTCAAGAATGTTATGTAAGTGGAATCATACAGGATTTTAAATTAGCTCTTCAAAGCTATCCTAGGATTAGACTGGACCCATTTCTTATAACCACCACCACCACCATCACTACTACTACCAAGAGAAATTTAAAAATTAAGCAGAACTAGGACTGTTTCTATCCCAGTTCTGACCCTTTCAGTGATATGACTTCTGGCCTGCGACATAAGCCCAATCTCAGTCTCCTCATCTGTAAAAATGGGCACGAGGCTTAAGGATCCAATGCGGTGACACGGAAAAGCACTGGCAAGAGGCAGGGGTTCAACAGATTCTAGCTGTTTGCTATAAATCATGAGCCAAGGAAGCTGCTGTGCGTCTTTATAGAAAATCCAGCTCTTTACAGTCACAGACAATTAAAGAAATGACCACGCCAGCCCTTACGTCACCCCAGGTTATTTCTCCCTTTGCTTCCCAAGAAGCCACTTGGAAACAAGCAGGGGACTTTCAAAGGCCCTTCCAACAGGCATCTTCCAGCACCCGCATGAGAACAAGCAGCCACTCCCTGTGCCCCAGTCGCTAGGGGGTTGGGATTGGGGAAGTGGGAAGAATGGCCCGGAGCTCCCTGTTCAGCACCAAGGCCTCCAGGGAACAGCCGGGCTGTGGGGAGGCCCCGGCAGCACGCTGAGCACAGAGACGGGGACAGTGGCAAAGAGAGGAAAGGGTCAGATGTGTGATCGAATTAGGTGCTGCATGGATACCCCACAAAGCTCGGCATCACTCACAGGCTGCGTGTGTGAAGGGTGACAATGGCCTGCACTACCCACGAGGTCACCTTTGCTATGACTAGCTATGGAAATCTGAAGAAATCTCCCCCAAAAGCACACATGCAAAGCCTCCATTACATAGCCGAGAGAGCACTTTGAGTAGCTGGGAACCCAGCACAAATGGCTGGCTATATCTTAAGCAATATACCCACGGCCCATTGAAAATGGACAAAAACGGGCATTCAGGATCCCACGTGATTTATTAAAAGTGGCATTGTCTATGCCTCTGCATGGCACCAGCAGGGGTGGGACAGAGGGCACGCCTGCTGACAGCGGGTCACCCCACGTGTCTCCTGTTCTCTTGGACTTTTCAACTCCCCTGGCCCGAGTTCCCTCTCTTCTTTGAAGTTAAAGAATGCCACCTCATCTATCACTGACATGTTGGGTTTCAAAAGGACTGGGAGTGAATTCACTCTTTTCCTTAGTAAGTGAGCAGGGCTCAGCTGGGAAGAGAGGGAAGAAGAGGTGGGAAGGCAGCTGGGCCGGAAGCACTTCTCCAGGGTCCTGGCTCCTGGTGGGGACAGAGGCATGCCACATGTTGCTGCTCCTCGAGGCCTGCATGTGCTCGCCACAGCCTCTGGCACCGGTCCTTCTACTGTTTCTGGTCCTGCTCACTATACTTTGGAAGGCTCACATGCTCCTGAGCTCCAGAAACTTGCATTTCACAGGTGGCAGAGGCACAGTGGACTTGCATGGCCAGTTGCCTCAGAGTTCTTGGACCAAATGGTCCCCATGCAACTCAGGCCCAGAGTCCCCAACTGATATCTGCTCTTCCTCCCAGGGTGTGGGGGGCTCTCCTGGGTAGCCATCCAGCAGGATCCAGATACCTCCCCACCCCCCACTGCTTGGATTCCAATTCCACCTCCTCTGAATTCCTCCAGGCCTTCCTGTGAGCTGCATGCCTTCAGGTTAGGGCCCTAGTGGGTCTCACCTGGATTACTACGGTAGGTAAACAACAGGCTTCCTAGATGCCTCACCTGGACCCCTTCCAATTCTGTCTCTACAGAGCTGCCAGAGAGATCTTTCTGAAAAGCAAGTTCCGTCCCATCACTCCCCTATATAAAATGCTTCCTGGTACCACATTGAATTCAAAGCTCGTATTTCAGTGCAAAGAAAACAAAGGCCTTCAAGGGTGTCCTGGTCATACCTCTGATTACATTTCCCACTGTCACCAGAAAGCCCTTCCTGTGACGTAGACACACTAACAGCCCACACACCTGGCATGTAACCAGACCCCCGTTTTGCCCTGCCTGGAATGTCCCTGAAAAGCCATTCCCAACCGCTGTCCACTGCACCCCTTTCCTAAAACAGGAACCCTCTCAGGCCCCCAGAAGCCAGCACGGATCAAGAGGAGAACTGTGTGTGTCTGGGAGACAGGGTGTGGCTGATCTGTGTGCAACGAGGGACGCAGAGCCTAGCACCGCTGCTGTCCTCTGTGTTTCTGCCGAAGTGCACTTTCCCACGGAGGGAAGATGGCAGGCCTCTACTTAGCTTGGCTGAGGTCGGTCACTTCACAGCTTTCTCCCCAACGCTAGCTGCACGTCCTTCGCAGGCCAGCAGTGCTTGGCCTCTCACCCCTGCAGGCTTTCTTCCCATACCACGTACCACTCCAGCTGTTCTGAGGACGCTGGGTTCCAGTGGCAGCCCTAACGAGCAGGCGGCCTCGTCAACTGTCATTTTTTAGTGACTCTGGGTCAGGAGATGAAAGTGTGATCGGTAAGGCACGGACAGGGGCGTCTGCACACAATCAGCAGGGGCCTGGGCTTGGCACCCCTCACCACCCCGCAGTGGAAGGGCTTATCTAGAAAATTTAGAGGTTTTTCTCTTATCATCAGCGCCCTCCACCAGGGACAGATAATCTTCAGCTTGATGCCAAGCCTTATGCCGGTCAGTCTCCATCTATTTAAAACCCGCTCCTGGGGCAGCTTCAGATGCTGACGCCCCCTTTCCAGAGGGTTCCTGGAGGGCACCGTGCCTGGCAAGGCTCCCAGGACCAACTCCATCCCAAGTCTTCTCAGGTGGGTCTGTCTCTGTTATTGGAACTGTCTTCCAAAAGAAACTTCTGGGCCTAGGAAAAGTGTTTAAAAAGGAAAGGAGAACCTAAATGTAAATCCTAAAACCATAAAACTTCTGGAAGAAAACAGAGAAAATCTTTATAACCTTGGGTTAGTCTACGATTTCTTAGCCAAAAGCACAATCCATAAAAAAATGTTTGATAAATTGGACTTCATCAAAGCTTAAAAATTTTGCTCTTCAGAAGAGGATGAAAAGACAAGCCAGAGAATAAAAGAAAATATTTGAAAATCACAAATCTGAGGATTTATAATCAAAATATGAAAAGGACTCTCAATACTCACTAATAAGAAACCAGACAACTCAATTAAAAAATGGGCAAAAGATGTGACCAGACACTTCATCAAAAAGGATACGCAGATCACAAATATGCACATGAGAAGATCTTCAGTATTATTAGTCATTAGGGAAACACAGATTCAAACCACAATGAAATACCACCACACACCTATTAGCATGGTTCAAAAACAAACAAACAATTGGCGATACCAAGGGCTGGTAAGCATCTAAAGAAACTAGAATTCTTCTGTATTGCTGGTGAGTGGTCTAGCCTCTCTGGAAAACAGTTTGGCAGTTTTTCATAAAGTTAAATATATACTTGGCATATGACCCAGCAACCTCCTCTTCTAGATATTTAACCTAGTGAAATAAAGTTTAATGGTTACACAAAAGCTTGTAAGCAAATGTTTACAGCATCATTACTCATAATCACCGAAAACTGGAAATAACCCAAGTTTCCTTCTGGTAGTAAATGGATAAACAAATTGGTCGGGCTACTCTGAAGTAAAAAGGAAAACCCACATACACACAAGCACATGGATGAACCTCAGGGCATGATGCTAAGCGAAAGAAGCTGGATTCCAAAGGCTGCCAGCTACGATTCCATTTGTACATGGCTCGGCAAAAAGCAAACAGGCATAGAGAAGAGGTCAGTGGTTGCCAGGGCCTGGGGCCGGAGGAGAGGGGCTGACTGCTAAGGGCATGCAGGGATTTTCTGGTAGCACAGACCTGCTCTGTGTTTTCATTGTGGCCTATATAGCTTGCACACCTGTACACACACACACACACACACACACACACACACAAAAGGTGAAATTTACCATGTGTGAATGACACCCCACTAGGGAAAAAAGTAATTCTGGCTAAAAACACAGCTGGAGGGTCTAGTGCTGAAGGTGTAGGAGATGGTGCTGTATAAAGCCTGCCCTTGCATAGGGTTCTGAAGAGTTGACTCAGCCCATAAACAACAACAAAAAAATGCAAGTCAAAACACTAATAAAACACCACCTATCAGATGAACAAAGATGAAACAAAACCCACAAACTCTCCCTTGGGTGAGAGGTAGCAACCACACACTCTTTCACCTGCTGGGAAGCCTCAATTAGTCCAACCTTTCCGGAAAATTCCCTGCCACTTTGCATCAAAAGCTCTGAAAACATTATTGCCAAGTGATGAGTGACCAATGGCAATTTTTGGCTTACTTATTAATTTCTAAGTTCTTCTAAAAAGCATGTACTGTTTTGATAACAAAATAATAAAAGTTAATAAAAGAGAGAAATGTATCATAGAAAAAAGTTCCCTTCAATTCAGTAATTCTGAGAATGTGCTCCTAAGGAAATATTGTAAACTGCTTTTCAAATTTTATGCATGAGAATATTAATTGCCATGCTGTTTACAATAAATAGCAAACACTAAAAACAACCTATGACAACCACACTAGGGAAGGGTTCTATAAACCATGGCGTAACTATGCAAATAGTGCATTTTACAGCTCCTGTTGAGGGACCTGGAGTACGACATGTACAACTCCCGTTTCTTCCCTCCCTTGCTCACACATCTTGCATGGTGTCCCCTGGGCATGAATCGGTGGCACCTCCGGACACGTCAGGTGCGGCCCGGCTGAGCTCCGACTGCTGCACGCCCGCACACTCTCAGGGCCCTGCACCGCTCCCCGGGGAGCAGGAGGGTGCCCCTCCTCTCCTCTGCACCTGCCTTCCACATCCTCCCCTCCGTCCAGACTCTGTGAAACTTAACAAATGAGGCAAACTTTTCTTTTGGTGGCCACCAGCCTCGTCTGATGGCTGGCTGGGTTCTCTTCTGTTAGAGGTGGCTCTTCTGAGAGGGCAGAGATGGCCTTCCTCAGCCCCTGGCCACGCAGCTACCTTCCTCGGGGCTACGTCTCAGGCGCCGACCTAAGTCATTACCTGATGACATTACCGAACAACAAACTTATGGCACAGGTCCTGTTCCCATCCCCATGTTACCGATTGTTACCTCAGAATGTGGTATCTCATTTCACTCCTCATCTTAGGAAACGGAGGCACAGGACAGTTCGAGACACACTGCTACGAGGCCCTGGCTGGTGGCACAGTGGATAAGGTGCCGGCCTGCAAATCCAAAGGTAACTGGTTCGACTCCCAGCCAGGGCACATAACCAGGTTGCAAGCCAGGTCTCCAGCCAGGTCCATGGCTGGAGGCAGGTGAAAGGCAACCATACATTGATGTTTCTTTCCCTCTCTCCCTTCCTCTCTTTCTGGAAATAATAAATAAAATCTTAAAGAAAAAAAAAAAAGACACACAGCTATGGAAAGAAGGACCCCTGGCCCGCAGCCTGGGGCAGGGTCTGTGCTCTTGGGTCCACACCCTGTAACTATTCACCAACTTAATCCTGGTGGCAACAGGGGAGGCGACCCTGGGCCCGGGGCAGTCTGGGCACACATGACCGATCTCCATAGGGACCAAGAGGTCCCCAGCAATAAGGAGTCCAGCTTCCAGGCCAGGAAGGGCGGCGGCTGCAGATGGGGTGGGTGGGGTAGAGGGGAGGGAACCGCTCAGACAGCGCTCTGCTCGCCTCTGCTCCAGCTCAAGTGTGCTCAGCGGGCCGGCAGCAAGGCTGGGAGCCTGGCCGGCCCGAGGGCTAACTCCCAGTACTTGGCTGGGGTGGAGGGCAGGAATGGACGCGGGGAGCTCCTTACTATTTACAACAGGAAACTGATTGTGGCAAATTGGTTTCAAACTGTCTGATGGCCTAGCCCAAGTTCTCAGAGCTCACGGACAGCTCCCTGTTCGAGTTCTTCAAACCCTACAGCCTGCAAATCATTAGTAAATATTCTTCTTTAGGAGATGGCCATGTAAATCCCACTGGCAGGTAAGAGACCTGCAGGGACCCCCTCCCTGGTCTGCACTCCTGTTTCTCCATAGGGCAGACTTCCTTGACCATGACAGTCACACTCCAGGGCCAATTAAATAATTTCTAATTCACTTTCAGAATTTCTAGCATTTTCATACAGTAAATTGCTAATTTCTGTTTTGTGGAAAATTTCAAAACAGAATGGCTTTGTTCTTCATGGACTTTTTAAGGTGGGTTCTTCATATGCAGCCAGTGTCACATCAACCCCCAAAGGCGCACCCCCACTTCCCGCAGCCCAGCCTGCGTCCAGGCCTCTGCATGCCCATTTCCCGACAGGCGACAGGCGCTAAGCTCCATGGAGCTGGGGCCCTGAGCGCTGGGGCCGTGCTCTAACTTCCTCTTTGTCCCTGACTCCTAGTGTAGCACTTCGAACCAGCAGGAAGTGAAGAAACATGTGGGGTCTTAGAGGGATCAAAAGGGATATTTCGAAGTTACAAAATAATTTCAAGGTGCTTCATTTCTCCTTAGTTAAAAGATGCCTGCCATGTGTCATTTAAGATGGGAATGATCTAACTTACAAAGAAAACAACAACAACAAAAACAAAAAAACAACTTGTTATAGTACTACCATTCTCATGTGGGCATTTCTTGAGAAATGGCAGGACCACACCTTCAAGTTCTAGGCTGTGAGGTAGGCAGTGTCCTCAGGACCCACTGAGCCCAAGTGACTTGGAACACCGGTAACAGCTTTCAGCCCGCCTCTCCCATGCCAGCAAGAAGATTTATGGGTAAGAAAGAATGGACAGCAAGGGACCTGCCCTCTGTGCAGCTGGTGATGAGGGTGGGAGGAAGAAGGGAGGGGGGATCAGGAACGAAACGACAAAAGGAAGCGAATGCAGACCTACCGAGCGCTCCTTCCCATGCCCAGAGCAGGGGAGAGGGCCAGAGGCAGCCTCTCCCAGGCAGGCTTCCGTGGGATGGTCTGTCAAATGGGGGCAGCAGGTGTCGGCCCAGGTGACACGAGGCAGGGAAGCACGGGGGGGTGGGGGGGAAGGTGCAGGGGAACAGGGTCAGGGGTGGCTGGGAGACGGGGAGCACCAAGCATGGACACACCACAGAGCACCTCCAAAGCCAAGAGGTGTCTGGACCAGATGGAGCGAGTCAGTAGTTTTCAGAGGCTGGTCAGAGATCAACAAAATGAGAAAAGGATTTTCCACAAAGCTCAGTTGGAGTAAAAGACAGTCCCATATTGTGAAATTACATCTCCTTTTTTGGATGCTCAAATTTTTTCATTTACAAAATCATGGAGATAGTAGATGGTAACTGGCTTTTTAGGAAACTGTCCTTGTTCAGCAAAATTAAAACTCAGAATCCTGCATCTTGACCCAGAGCATGGATGGAAATCTTACTGGAGACCGCAGGTTCTTGAGCTGTGAAAGAGCATTTCGGGAAACTCCAGCAGTGGAGTTTAGGACAGAAGAGAGAGCAGGAGCAAGGCCCCCCGCCCACTGAACCACAAACATCAGAATGGACTGCGCCGGCCCCAGGACAGTCATGGCAGAAATCGAAGGATTAGCTGCAAGGGCCCCCTTTCCTCCACACAGGTTTACTAACGTCAAAGGATTCCCTGTCTCTTACGTGACTGTCTGGCACACCAGTAAGTGACGTGGGGTGTGACATGCAGGCAGGGCGGGCATGTGCAGAGTGTCCCATGAATAGAAAGGGGAGAGTCCAAGTGCTCCCTACTCATGGGTACAATTACCAGAAAGATAGGCCTGGAGGAGCCAAAGCTGTTCCGCCTGTCAAGGTCACTAACCTGAAAGCCTGCATCCTGGAGAGGAAGAAGGGGTGCCAGCCACTGCCCTGCCTGACCCCCAGACATTCCTTACAGATCATCTCGTCAGTGTGACTGCCCTCTCTCTCACTTCACTGCCCTCTGGAAACTTGAGGGACTTAACTTTGAGTCATCTATCTGGGCACACTCTCAATTCCAACTGTGATGTGAGTTATCTTCTCAGACAGCCTAGCAGCAACGAACCCAGAACCTGCCTTGTGGAAATCATTCCTGTTAGAAGCAAAACCGGCCCTGATCAGAATTCCCAGAGCGCGCCTAAGACCAGGGACCTCACCATACAAATCACTTCCATGTGGCTATCGGGGTGGGGACAGCAGTGCCTGGTAGCTGGAGTGAATCTTTTTAAGAGGCAGGTGGGGGAGCTGGGTGCCTCACCCCCCTTTCCAGGGAGGCCCCGGGGGACTCTGTGCCTGCTCCCAGAGCGCCCCTCTGCAGGCACCCTGAGGGGCACAGCTGGTCTGAGGACCCCATGGCAAGGAGACTGCTCAGGTCGCTTCAGAAGCACTGCCAGTCCCCCGGGCTGCCAAAGCTTCCTGGCTCCTGGCGCCTGTCCGGGCAGCTCCCCGTTGAGAAGGTCCTGATTACACCTTGCTCTAAGCCCTGGATGCCCTGGCAAGCAATCAAACACCCGGCCCTTTTATTCAAAAGGGGAGGATTCATAATGGGCACTTAATTCTCTTACATAAACACATCTCTCTTCTACATTCCCGCTCCCAGAGCTCACCCGTCACATCCCTTTAAAAACACCGACGCAGCCCTGGCTGGTGTGGCTCAGCGGACTGCCACCAGCCTGAGAACCCAAGGGTCATTGGTTCGATTCTCAACCAGGGCGCATAAACATGTTGCAAGTCAGGTCCCCAGCCAGGTCCCCAGCTGAAGGCAGGTGAAAGGCAACCATACGTTGAAAAAATAAAATAAAATAAAAACACCAACACCCACAGAGATGCTCAGAGACATTGAAACCCTGCTTAAAGGCAAGCCCTGTGCAGGGGCTGGAGATGCAGAGATGAAAGATGCTATCCTCCCCACTAAGGAACTCAGTCTAGAGAAGGAGACAGGGAAGCAAATGGAAAACAATGTGACCAAGAGGGGTGACCGGTGCAAACAGGGACTGGACGGGTGGGCCAGAGCATCTCTCTCTGCGGCAGGATATGGGTTCTCACTCTCCAGCTTTCTGGAAGCTAAGGAAGGTTTCCAGAGGTAGGGTAGGGTGTGAGGGGAGATTTTCCCACCTGTAACAAATGAGCCTGGCTATCGGGCAGGCAGAAAAAAGCCAGAAAGCAAACAAAAAAGCTTCTAGAAGTGGGGCGGGAGCCAGGTTTCTTCCCTAAAGTCACAGCAAAAGCAGTCTTCACAGTTGTGCTAAAGGTCTGTACTGGCTGTTCTGACCAAGAGCAGAAGCCTCAGCTATAGGTCCTCACTGGCAGCTGCCACCCCAGAGGGCACCCAGTGGCAAAGGTCCCACTAGGACCATCCCTGGAGCACCCAGAGTGCCTGGCAGAGGGCGTGCTTCTCTTGGTCCCAGGCTGCCGTCTGCTCTCTCTAATCTCTCTGGTCAGTTTCTTTTTATAACATCAGTTTCTTCTGGGTGGTTCCAAAGCTCTGTACAAAACATTGGACCTGCCCAAGCTGCATCTCCAACGCAACTTTAGCAGTAGCCGGAACATTTTGATCTCAGTGTGATTTGCACGTCTATCTTTCAGTGGGTTCAGAACTCAGAGGAGCGTGATGAAACAGTCATCCCTCTGAATCCATGCATTTTGCATTTGAAGGTTCATTCAACCAACTATATTTTCACTAGGGCTGGGAATCCGCAGGTACACAGGGCCAACTGTGTGTATCGCACTACGCTGTTTTGTACAAGGGACGTGACCGCCGAGTGTGGTCTTCGTGGGGTACCGGGCAGCAATCTCAACAGGAGGGCCTCCCGCGCCTGTCAGCTCTTCTCCAGCCTCGCCTTCCTTCTCATCACCCGTGAGTCAGGGCCCCCTGCCCACCTACCACCAGCTCAGGTGGTCCTTCAGCCCCGTGACAACTGGTGGGGTAGGCCCTTGGTGGCATCTTACTGAAGTTTCTCGTAAGGACACAGAGTTCTCAAATTCACTAAGCCACTTTACCGCAGAAAGTCAGCCTTGTGCTACCTAAGGCTCCTTCAAAGAACTATGAGCAGCGTCTGAAACACAACAGGAACTGAAGAAATATCGGTCCGGTGAGGGTTGGAATCATGTCTGAGTCTGTATTTTTAACAACTTCCAGAGTAATACTACCCGTAGCCCTTCTAATTTTTCAAAATTACAAGTAAATGACTACGTGAGGTGCCTCCAGGGAGAGTGAGGACACGAGAGTTTAGGGTTATAATAACAAGTGGCTCAGCAGAGTTCCTCTGAAGCTTAATGATACGGGCCAGTTTTATGCGCATGTTAACAAGCCACAAACAGTGATCAGCTCCCACCAGTGGCTGTAATTAGCGCTGCTCACACACAACTAGGTCAAGTTTTCAAGTCTGCCTCTTGCTCACACCGTGGGACGCATAAATACGGCTTGTCTTCCCTGATTCCACGGGAGAGCAAAGTGTGAGAACTGAGTCCACCCCTCCGTTTCCCTCACGGGAAAGATCAGGATGCTCCCTAGTTCTCGGGGTCCTGCTCCAGCTGCTCCCCTCTCCTCTAGAGACAGTTCTAGAAAACCCAAGGACTGTGGGGCTCAAAGGAGTACAGAATCTTGGCTGTAGATTTATTTATAAATGAGATGGAAAAATCTAAGTGAAGACTTTGCTAATATGATTATTATGAAATGGGTAACTGGGCAATAAATATTCTTTAAGCCTGATTCTAGAACTATCTCCACAGCTGAAGTAATGCACAGTCAACATTTAAACAAAAGTGCTGAATTTCTAGTCGAAGTCTTGCTATACCAGTTCATCACTACCTTAAAGAGAAGCGTCACAATTCTTACAGGGACACAGGTTACACAGAGCAACTTTGTTCCCCTTAGTCGTCATTCAATTTGATTTCCTCATGATGATTCACATGAGGCCACCACAAACAATGCCTGAAAGCTATGACGCACAGGAGGTGACAGCCAGAGAGAAGCCACACTGGATGATGACACCCATCCTTCTTACCTTGTACCAAATGCCATACTACACAAAAACTAAGCTGCAGAGAACTGGAATGTTCATTTCTTGAAAACAACTGTATTGGCAAGAAGGAAGAGCAACACTCCACTGCAGTTTGTAAGTGCATGACTCAACAGCAACAGGGGTGTCGAGCAGCAGGAGTGGGGGTGCCGTGCCGGTTCCTCAGAGCTGTGTTCTGCCAGGAGCAATCCCTAGCTCCATGATACCTGCCTGCAAGATGCCCAACGCGATGGCAGGGCCTCATCCCGACCAGTGCACTCAGGGGAGGGGCTGAGTGGGCAGAGACTGTGAAGAGGCCACCTAGATCTGCAGAGGTGGAAATTAGAACCACTGCTCTTTTGGCTCCAGGCTATTAAAGCTACTTGACTGTAAACAGGGAAAGGGAACTGGGGCTAAACTGATTTATTCCTCTACTTCTGGCCTCCATTGGGTCTGCTAAGCATGGTACTAGTCAAAGGAATAATTTGCTTAATTGCAGGAAACCATCCTGAGAGCTGGCTTCGAGCAACTGTTCTCCATTACCCAGTCCCAGCCCCCAGGGCATGAGGCTGAGCTGCTGACAGCCGACAAGGTACCAGAGCTGAATGTCACTGAAGCAAGGTCAGCAAACCATGGGCCACAGGATAACTCCAGCCTTCTACCTGCTTTTTGTATGACCCATGAGCTAGAATAGTTTTTACACTTTTAAATAAGTAAATAAAAAATAATCATATTTTGTGATATGATTTGTGTCCTTCAAGTTTTACTGGCCCAGAGCCGTACGTACCTGTTGGTCTCTGGCTGCTTTCACCTGACAGCAGCAGAGCTGAGAGCTCGAGACAGACCCGAGGGCCCACAAAGCCTGGAATATTTACTGTGTGGCCGTTTAGAGAAAGTCTGCAGACCTCTAACTTAAAAGCTGGCTAGGTCTCCGTCATCCATAGGAACATTCACTCCACAGCAACTTGGATCCCAAAGTACTTAAACATTATTTCCGTGAACAAGGTTCTCTGCAATCAAGTCCTCTCAAAGAAACAGCCTCAAGTTTGAGCTTCAAAATTGTGCCAGGTAGAAATCATGTAAGACTCAGCTGAGAATTTAATAACTGCCCCTTTAGTTTGGAGGGATTTACCTAAGATGATGAGAATCAATTTTCCTTACAATGACTTTCTCTAAATTCAGCAAGTCAAAGGCTCATTAGGAGTCAGTCACATCCCGGACCACCTGCTGGGGTCTCAGAAATGGCCCAGTAGACTTGTTTCTTCAGAATCCTCTAAGGCTATCACCAGACAGAGGGATATCAGCTGGGGAGAAAGCCCCCAGAAGCTGTAGGTGAGGTTTCCTGAAAACAACCAATGTTCCCAAAGACGTTTTTGCTTGGGGGTCCCATTTAGCATCCTGCCACATTCCCTTGCTATCCTTCCTGAAGGCAATGGCTAAGACACAGAGCATCACATCTCAGGCAGTGGCACCCTCCTCCCCAGAAGGGAGGACCTGTAGGATGAGGGTCAAGGAGCTCTGTATGTTCCCAGGGCAAGTGGGGAAGCCTGAGCCACCCAGCAAAGACCTGAGCAGGGCCCAGGGCTTCCCGCAGTTCCCCGCCACCAACACTCAGATGTGTGTATGTCACAATATGACTGACATTGTGATTACTTTGACTACAAACACAAAAAAGAGCCCCTTTATGAGAGTCTCCTTTAAGAAATAGCAGTGACATAGGCTACGATAAATAAAATGAAACAGCACGGGTTAAGTTCTAGAACATGGCAGCAAAAAATCTGAAATGGGAAGAAACTGCCCGGAAGGGATGTCACTCAACTCACTCAGCCAAAAAGCACAAAGAACACACTGGCACACGCACTTGCATTTCCTGCAGTGAAATAAAGGAGCACCCTCTCACCGAGCTGGCACCTTTAGAGCTTGGTTGGAGCTCCAGCAGAGACATTTGGAGGTCACGGATCTCGGAGGCAACGCTTCCCCGTCCGTTTCCCATAACAGTGCCCACAGGATGTGCTGATGCCGGTGGCACATGCAGGGAGCAGGTGGCCTCAGGGCTGGAGCTGGCCAGGCAGCCCCGAGGTCGAGGGGACACTATCACAGGCGTGGCTGAGGCAGTGCTGCCCTGAGGTATCGGCTGCAATTGCTGGGGTTGGGTGGCTCCGCATTTCTGAAATGAGGATGACCTCTAAACCACTGGGTCCTTGGCCGAACAAACAGGTGCCATGCTGGTGTCCCACCTACTCATTCTGAAGGTCATTGTGGTACCCTGGCTTCTGGGAAAGGTGAAGCTTCAGGGTTGGCCGATTTGTTCTGCTTCAGGGAATGCTTACTGATACGGATAGTGTCCGCTCTCATGAGCCTCTCTAATGGAGGCTAGTGTGAAAAAGGTATGCAACTTTTTGGATTGCCACCCAGCATGCGGGCATGATGAACCGGGGCAAACCTGGCACCAGGGGGCAGCTCAAACAGCAGGCGAGGCCCAAAGGCTGAGGAAGAACAGCTTTTCGTGAGGACAAATGCAGGCAGCTGCGCAGGACAGGCGCGGTGAGTTCCGGGCCACTGAGCGGGTCCATGAGGGGCCCCACGGTGCCCGGCGGCAGGGGACCTACGTGCGCCTCCCGCTGAAGCGGAACCCCACACGCTTGTCTAGGGAGCCAAAGCAGCAACATCGAGGATGCAAAGCCCTTATTTGCAAACCTTCATTACTGGAACCTAATTAGGATTCTTGAGTGCTTGTTTTTCTCACTCTAAAGGCAACATTCCCTCTGAAGTCAGCATGGTGCAAATGGAGAAAGAGTGAACAGTGAGTTAGCGAGCTGGACTTCTTGCATATAAACAGCTTATTTAAACTTTGGGGGCTTCAGCTTTCTAGTTAATAAAGTGAGAGGGCTGGTGCGATACAGATACAGTTATTGGTATTTTCAGCAATCCAGTTCTGCTTCTAAGAAACACCAACAGATCGATACCAATCTCTGGTCATTCTTCTACCTCGGTACCCGTTCCTCCCAATGTGAGTTGCGATCACGAACAATTTTTAGGAGCATTTCATATATTTAATCCAATTAAGCCATATAACGATCTGATGGGATATGGCCTAGAAACCCTTCCATGCGATGTACCTGAAGAGGTGGTTGGTTAGGTTATTCTAGGAGCTGGCCAAACAGGGGAACCACGCAGAAGAGAAGCGTATGTTAACTAAACATTTGTTTTAACTGAATTTATAGAAATGTACATTCATTCACTTTTTGAAATGTATTTAAGAGTATGCTAACTGGATTTTGACATACTTTTTTTCTGAATAAACTGCACTCGTAGTTCATTGTCTATAATCTAGTTTGTTCCTTTAGAAGAAAAATGTTAGACATTTGTAAGGCAATCTAAGTATAGAATCCTTGCTGGATTTTATAATTTTGCCTTACTCCTTCATCACCGTCACACGCAAACAACAGAATTTCTAGGGATTCCTCTTCATCAAGTTGTTCCGTTGCAGAAACAACTGCCTCCTCTCGTGCTCATACTCAGCGGGACGGCACCTGCACACGCGCGGCATGCGTGCGCACCGGGCTCCATGTCCTGCCGAAGGAGTGAGGGCATGGCGGAGAAGACCATGGACATCCAGGCAATGGTCCGGAAGGCAGGTGGGGAGGCCAGCCTGGGGCCTGGGGCGGGAAGGCAGGGCTGGAGAGGGAGTTTGACACCACCAGCCTCCAGTTAGCTAAAGCCGCAAGAGCTAAAGGACTCCATTCAGGGAGGGGGCATGTGTAGAGGATAAAAGGGGGTGGGCCAGACCCCAAGGAATGCCACCTCTCAAAGAGCCAGCAGAAGAGGCAGCTTCTGCAAAGGGACCAGCGGGACCTTGCTGAGGATGAATAGAGCACAGAACCAGGGGGTGGTGAGCTTCAACGGGCCAAACGCAGGACAAAAGTCAGGCGGTGAGAACGGAGGCGCATCCTTGGATTTGACCACCAGGCAGCCACTGGTGATAAGAATTTGAGCGTGAAGGAAGGAAAGCTTCTGTCATCTAAGGCTTTAGTCCCTCTTCTACTGGGCTTGCTGTCTACTTCAGGGGCCACTCTGCCTGCCCTGCTGCCCCCCACCAGCGTTCTCGTACAGAGGGGCTGACTCAGGCTGCCTGACCCAGCCTGGCAGGAAGAGCAGGAGGACGCCAGGAGACAGGCTGGCTCTCGGGAGCCCAGGCAGCACAGGTTAGCCCTTAGCTGAGAGCTGCTAGCTGATTCCTAGGCCCAAGGCAGCAGCTATTTGCAATGCGGGCTGAGAAGCATTTGCGCAAATTTATCCCCAAAGGTAGGATAAAATGAAATCTTCAATCAGAAGCTTTGAAAACAAGGCCTTTGAGACCTTCCCAAGCAGGAAGGCTGAGAGAAAGAATTCTTGGTGCAGCTGCACTCTGCCAATGGTCTGACAAACAGCTCCATCAGCTGGGCCTGCTGCCCAACTTTTTTCCCAGCACCCAGGGTCTCCCCATAGCACATGGTGACCAGGGAAGGAGGGTGAGTTCCCTGTACTTATGTTAAGAAATGTAAATGAGAAGAACGTGGGCTCTACTCTATGTGCACTGACCAGTACTGAGGATAGGCTGGATCCTAACAGTCACAGACTGTGGGACAGGGCAATGCCGCCAGGTCTGACCGACAGCTGGCTAAGTCCCTGGGGCATGGCTGGGATGCACAGGAGCAATCAGTGCCATTGCCCCTTTGACAGCCAACGCTCCACAGCCTCCCCAGTCCTGTGCTTCTTGAGCTGGTAATCTGGAATTTGCAAACACATAACTCTGTTGAGAAGACAAGGGATAGGAAGTATTTTTCTCTTTAAGCCCCGCAATCAGATACTGGCCAACTCCTTCCACACTTCCATGTTCCCCGTTCACAGATCAATGAATGAGTAGATGGCTGTGGTTTGCTATACAAGCCAACATGTGTTTGCACTTGCATTAGCTTTTGTATAAAATCGCTGGTCAACGGTGCATCAGCAGGGATTCATGGTAGAAACCAAGGACACAAACAAACACTGGGCATAGCTTTAGGGGTTAGGCCAGCCAGAGTTTCTGGTCTCAGAGCCACCTCGAGAGACCCCACCCTTTTGCCTGGGCTCATGAGTTAGGCCTCCTGTGCCCGTGGAGCCAGGAGGATGGCGGGAGCCGGTCCACCCTGCCTCAGGAGATGCGGGGCAGGGCCCAGGCTGCCATGCTGGGTCTCATGCACACTGGGTCCAGGCGCAAGCCGGCCTGTTGGCTGCATTGCTGAAAGGAAGCAACTGACCTGATCCAGACGCAGCGCGCCGTCCAGGAACCGCTGCTTGCGCAACTCCTGTGCGATTCTGTGGAGGTTCAAGACAGCCTGGTGTACCTCCTCACTGCTGTGCTCTGGGGACAGAGGGGGCAGCTCCTTCTCGGGGATCTTCCCAGGCAGGCTTTCAATCATGCTCTGTGCGTGCTCGTAGCTCAGCTTGGTGCAGGAGCGGATGACAGTCCGGCCAAACCACTCGCTGAGAATCTGCAGAGGGACAGAGGGTGAGGCTCTTTGTACACGTAACCATGCATCCACACCCCTGTCCAGGTCTCTGAGCATCGGCTGCTCAGAACTGTGTCAGTTCTGCTGGGCACCAATCTGACGTGGAAGCTGCCACCTGGGGTGAGCTCAGACTCAGTAAGACACGGACTTAACAGGCCTGGAGGTCTCCAGCAGGTCTCTGAGAAGGACGACGCTTGAGGGGAAGGGCCTGTGGAGGCCTTGTGAATTGTCTGGGTGAGCGGTCATCAATGTCAAAGCTGGAAGAGGAAGAAGGATGGACACCAAAGATGTGACAGGTGGGGAACCTGTGGGCTCGGTAGTCGACCTGATGTGGGGTGAGGGAGAAGGTGGGGATACTGACATAAATAGGGAACAGATGGGGGTAGAAAGAGAAAGCCAATTCCAGCCTGTTCTCTTGGAGCATTTATTTATATAGAGACAAAGGTCCAGAACAGGGTTTCTCAACCTTAGCACTACCGGGCTAATTCTTTGTTGTAGTGGCTGTCCCGTGCATCCGGAGATGCGTAGCAGTGTCTCTGACCTCTGCCCATTAGGTGCCAGTGGTCCCTCCCCAGCCCTCTGTCTCCAGACCCATCAAACGTGCCCTGGGGCAGCTGGGCCAGCCTGAGGTTCACTGGGCCAGTTGAGGAGTGGTACTTGCGGTTTCTAGCTTATCTTTTCAGTTTGTCTGTCTTTTCTATAATGAGCATTTATTACTTTTAAAACAAAAATAAAATAAGTAGCACGCACAAGTCTCCAGGACAGACCCTTGCAGGGTCCGCCCCTGTGTGCCCTTCTGTCACATTCACGTTTCCTGAAGACTCCCTGCTCACGGGCTGCTCCAACCTCCTCTAGAATGACAGGGCTGCCACCTATTTGCTCTGTGGTCACAAAACTTTTCCCTGGGGATTCAGCCTGTGTCATTTCCTCCGTCATTCTAAACCCACTCGGTCCTCCTGCCCCTGCTGCGTGAGTCCACATCTCATGTTGGCGTGCCCAGGAAACCTCTCTATTCCACCCCTCTCCCCCACACTTTACAGGTCGGGCACCCGGGTCACGGGACATCTGGTCTCCTGGGGTCTGTGTCGCCTTTCCCTAGAGCACACAGGAAATCACTGTAAACTACCCAGGTAACCAGTGCACAGGCCAGAGACTTGAACCACAACCGGGCATCTATCTTCATGTAAACTGCTGGATTTAGAGTTACTTTAAAAATCTAATGAAAGCCATAGATACAGAGAACAGACTGATAGTTACCAAAGGGAGGGTGGGTTTGGGGAAGAGGTGAAGGGATTAAGAAGCACAAACTGGTAGTTACAAAACTGTCATGGGGATGATAAATAGATATTAGGGAATACAGCCAATAATATTATTATAATTGCATATGGTGTCATATGTAATTATTACATACGGGCACTGGAAAGGTATATGACTGTCCAATCACTATGCTGTACACCTGAAGCCAATACAAAATAGTTTTGAAAGTAAACTGCAATTAAAAAAAACAAAATTGAGACCTGGCTGGTGGCATAGCAGATAAGGCGCCAGCCTGCAAACCCAAAGGTCGCTGATTCGATCCCCAGCCAGGGCACATGACCAGGTTGCAAGCCGGGTCTCCAGCCAGGTCTGTAGCTGGAGGCAGGTGAAAGGCAACCATACACGGATGTCTCTCTCCCTCTCTGCCTCTCACCCTTCCCCTTTCTCTAAAAATAATAAACTCTTAAAAAATAAAATAAAAATAAGTAATAACTAAATGAAATTGAAAATATCTAATGAGGGCTCTAAGCCTTCTCCCCTGAAATGCTTATGCATAAAGTTTTACAGTGAGTTCCCTGAGGGTCCCAGACCCCCTGCCACCCCCAGCACATGTACCCTGGCTCTACACAGAGCCCTACTGCTCCCTCCGGACCCACCGACGATGGGGCTGAACCCTGACCAGGAGCCACTTTGCATCCTGCGCAGCTCTTAAAATGTATTATCTGCCACTTGGCAACACTGGCCATCTGCACTCCTTGTTACAGCTCCCTGAAAGTGCACGCTGCCTGCACCCGGCAGCGGGAGCCTCTCCTTTCCTGACAGGCCCCTCCGCTCCTTCAGCTCGGCTCCTTATCCATCTTGCCAACCATGAGCCCTCTTCGAGGCTGATGAGACGTTTGCCACATGGCCCGTGTCCCAGAAAACCTTCCTGAACACACAAAGGGTTGCAGTGCGAGTTCTGAGGAGCCATCAAGAACTTCCTGGCCCTGGGACGGTGGCCTTAGGCAGCAGAAACTATCCTCCTTTATTTTAACACAACTCAGGGATTCTGGGAATCACCCTGATACACACGGACTAAAAAAATTCTTAGGCCAGGAAAACTGGCCGGAAACTGCCCTGCGGGGAGGCGCTGAGAAGCAAGGGTGCCCCCAGCCACATGGGAGCGCCGGAGGGAGAGAAGGGCCGGAGGGGAGCTCTCAGGGCAGCACGCCCTACAGTAGGCGAGGACGGCCTTTCTGGGCGGAACACCTCATTAATTTCCAATTTGGAAACTGGACTCACATCGACACCCCATCCATAACCAGGGCCAGTGGCAGAAGACAAAAGGACAAAGAGTTTCTCATGGAAAAAGGAAGGAAGCCATGAGGAGTTTCATAAACAAAACCCTTCAGAAAGACGCTCGTGTCGTTCCTCTTTCCTTTGCTTAATCGCAGGATCTGGGTCACTCACTTTGTGTAGGCGGCAGTTCCGCACTTAGAATGTCCTGTTAAATACGGTGCCCGCACCGACGGAAGGCGCACGGTGAGGACAAGATCTGGTCAGGAGAGGGCAGGCGATCAACTGCGAGCCACAGAGCGCGAGGCCCGGCCCCTCCACGTGCCACCTTTCACGGCCCTGCCGTTACACACCGGGGAGGGCTGCACCCATCAGCCCACCTGACAGCTGAACAACTAGGCTGGGGATTTGGGAGACGTCACACAAACTGCCAAGTGGTAGCCAGGGTCAGACCCAGGGCTAAAGACTTAAGACTTAAAATCAAGTGGTACCTTTATTATATTTTAGCCAAGGTCATATCTTAGAGATAGATAGTGAAGTAGAGAAAATAAAGTGTGCGTCGTATACCAACTTTCTATACCTTAACATATCAAGTTATGAGGATACCACGTCCTTTGAAAACTATTCAATTTTATTTAAATATATTTAAAAATGTATCTTCTTTAAAACTGTCGGTGCCTCATTAAAAATATCTGATTCAAAAAACCGTTTATGGGGCCCACTTGTAATTAAAAAAATTTTTTGTTTTTATTTATTTTTAAGAGAGAGGGTAAGGGAGGGAGAAAGAAAGGAGGAGAAACATCAACGTATGCGAGAAACATTGATGGGTTTCCTCTCACATGCTCCCAACCAGGGACCTGGCCTGTGACGCAGAAGCACATGCCCTGACTGGGAATCAAGCCTGTGATCTTTTGGTTCCCAGGCCAGCACTCCGTCCACTGAGCCACACCAGCCAGGGCTGTAATTTTAAGTAGATGAAAATTATTTGCACGGCATCTCTGGGCTTCTGCATGTAAATATTTATTTCAAAAAACTGTATTAGGAAGCAACATTTTCCTGACTGGACTGAAACCAGTTTGGGGTGGCCAGGGGTGGGCTCCAAAATTTGTTCCTCTTTCCTCCTCTTCACTGTCTCTTTTTCTATTCACCTTCCCACACAGCCAATGTCTCATCTGTTTACTTAAAAAAAAAAAAAAAAAAAAGAAAATACCTAAAAATAAGTCTTACTTTTCTGTTACTACAATGGTAATATGCATTCATTGCAAAAAACTTAAATACAGGTGAGAAAGGAGACAAAAAAGAATCTATAAATCCACCACCAGGAGACAACTATGTAGTTTCTATTTTGATGCATATTTAATTCCTGTATCTTCAATACCTTGTATTGAACAGAGAAAATGGTCAACGACTATTCAGTAAATGAGTAAATGAAGGACTAATAACAGTTTCACGGAAGAAGTAGCATTTCAGCTGGTTCTCAAAGAAGAGGTAGGATTCATACCGGTAGAGATGACAGTCTAAGAAGAGGGAAATGCACATGCAGAGTCTCAGAAGTGTGACAATCTCACACTAGGCCAAACAAACGCTTTGGTGGCAAGAGCAGGAGCTGAGGGGACTGGAGAATGGGTGGCAGATGGTCATGCAGTTCAGAAGAAGTTGGTGGAGGTCTCTGCATGTGAGGCTCTGCAGACCAGACTTTGCGGATAACATAACCCACCGTCATGCCAGAAATAGTGTAACAGGGCCAGGTTCGGCTTCTAGCCATCTACCACCACTGGGGAAAGAGTGGAGTTTCTCTCAGCATCCCGGAGCAGGACGGCAAGGACTTGGGTGGGACTGTGGCTGTGGTGACAGATGAGAGGACTGACCGGAGTGCACTGCGAGGGTAGAGCTGGGAGAGCTCGGAGCTGCGGGACCATGGCAGATGGGGAGCAGGCTGGAGGCTCGGAGGGTGCATGTGCTGCTGTGAACAGGTCTAGAGCAGACAGGGCTCACCCCGGCTGGGCCAGGGGCTGTTTCACTGCATGAAGAGGGGCAGGATGGGGCAAGAGCTGTTCTGGCTCCTGGAAGTAGGGACTCTGGCACTTCAAGCTGGCTGGCTTCTCTGGGCTCCAAGAACTGAACGCTTCTGGGGAAACGGTGGATTTTTTATTGTATTTTATTTTTTTAACTTTAATATCTGTAGTATTTTTAAAAAAGATTGTATTATTATTTTTAGAGAGAGGAGAAGGGAGAGAGGCAGAGAGGGAGAGAGATATCAGTGTATGGTTGCCTTTCACCTGCCTCCAGCTACAGACCTGGCTGGAGACCTGGCTTGCAACCTGGCTATGTGCCCTGGCTGGGCAATCGAACCAGCAACTTTTGGGTTTGCAGGCTGGCGCCTTATCCACTGTGCTTCCAGTTAGGGCTCTGGAATGGTGGATTTTGAAGGAAAGAGGAATAGAAGGCAAAGTGGAAGGCTGGTGCCAAGAATGCAGTCTGAACCACCTACACTGGCAATAAGGAAGAGGGTCCCTAAGCAGCGCACGGAAGGAGCGGCTGGAGACAGACAGCCTGCGCTGGCGCAAACCTCAGTGCTCCCGTGATGCTCGCAGTTCCAAATGGTCGGTGTCAGCAGGGACTGGAAGGATTTTCTTAGAACCCGAGGGAAGGGGCAGAGACTTGAAGGATGTTCTAAGGTGGCAGTTAGGAAAGAATGACTTTGACTGAGTCAGGTTGTGGAAGCTGGGTGGGGAGCTGCTACATAGTGGGGAGCTCGGTTATGCAATAAAAGCCAGTTTTTCCTGAAGCAAAGATGCTCTAGGAAATCGGATGGGATCTAGGCCCAAGCTGCCTCGGTAGCCCAAGCATTTCTAGTGGAGAAGACAGGGAGAAAAGAACAGGAAAAGCAATCTCATTGTGAAGACTTTTTAGATTTTTTTCTGAATAAGAGATGGGAGAGGTTTTAAAAAAGGAGGGACAAGACCTGATTTCTAACTTGGAGGATCACTCTGACCACTGAGTAGAGAGATGAGTGGGTGGAAGTAGGAGCGAAGGGAACAGTTAGGAAGCTTGTGTGGTCCAGGGAGGGGATGGCCGCCTGGACCCAGGGGACCAGGCTGGTAGTGGTAAGGACAGGCAGGTTCTAGAAGTAGTTGCAAGACAAAACCGAGGCTATTTCCTGGGAGATTGGATGTGAGCGGTGAGAAAGCCCAGAGTCAACGATGACCCTGAAGTCTGGCCTACGTAAATGGCTGAAGTAGGGCTGCCACTGGCAGAGGCTGAAGTGGGTACCGTCCGGAGTACACGATCACTTTCTAACTGAGGACAGCATGTGGCAGGGAGAATGCGGGACAGGCAAGCAGTGACTGGCTGGTATAGCTGTGAGACACCTGCTTTGCGATTCAAGCCCGTGACCTCAGGCGTTCCGGTTCTAAGATCTAAGCACTTAGTTATCTAGTCAAGGTCACTGCTTCTGGCCTCCTCTTAAGTGGAAGATGGGTGGTTTTACAAAAGTGACATCAAATTAAGACACCCCTGATGAGGTGTGCACCGGGCCCCACATGGTTGAAGCGGATTTCAGGTACCAAGTTGGACCTTGCGGAGCACAGGATTTAGCTGGGCTTGTTGTCCCTTATGGCAACACGTTGTCATAACTATCCAGATCAGAGAACAATGCTCTCATTCCCAGTATGTGAAAGAAATGCCAAAAACAGATCATTCTGAGTCTACGGATCTAAAAATCTGTGCAGTGGATTAATGAGAGTATATATGACCAAGATTTTCTACTGAAGGTTTAAAAAAAATCTTGTGGGGGTTTAAAAAAGTTGGACTAGGCTTTCTCCAGCTGACCCTGCTGGCTCCGGGAACTAAGACTGTCCTGCAGCCTAAGACACAACGCGAACCTTTCTCTACTTCAACCGCACCTGGGACTGGCAGCAGGTCTCGCAGGCCGTGGGGCTGTGTTGCTGCTGCTGGCCCTGCTCTGGCGCCTCCTAAGCCCAAGACCTCTGCCACGAGAAGCTACCCCTACCCACAAACCCAGCCTCAGGCACTGGCCATCCTCTTCCTCATTCATCCAGGTTCTCACTGGCCTGCCCTGGCTCCCAGACCCTCCGTTTCATGCTTCTTGACTGTCAGAGATGCTCATCTGTCACCACATCCCTGGACAAACCACCCTGGTCTGCCCCCATGTCTCTCGGTCTGGTAGGGGTGCCTGCACGACCGCAGGACAAGATGTGTGGTTGGTGGCCCCACAACTGTTCCCAGTCCAGATCCCTGCACTTTCTGTTTGGCTTGGTTTGATAGAGGCCCAGGATCCCCTCCTGGACCCTGTGCCCACTTCACACCTGCCTTGCAGCCCCTCATGCCAGAGGCTTGGTTACTAGACACTGCCTCCAACAGAAACCCTACCAGCTGGGCTTTCAGAGCGCCTCTTTCTAGTGCTTCTTTTATGACCCTCATATTTGAGAAGCTCATTAGATCAGGCAGCTTTATATTCCTAGGTTCTGACCCTGGCAGACATGATTCAGATTCAACGTTCCTTTCTGTTGACTCAAGTTAGTTTTCTTCTATGGACTTTTATTTCCTACTTAGTTAAACTTTTGCAAAAATAAGCATTTATAAAAACATAAAATACATGTTTTCAAAAAACATCAGAAAACAAACAAACAAAAAAACGTAGAAAAAATTACTCATAGTCTTAACTACTCAAATACAACCACTATTGGCACTCTGTTTTATTTCCTTCTGGTCTTTTTCCATTCCTTTTTCCCCTGTGCATGTTCCCACCCCCACCAAAATATGATGGCTGGCAAACTGTCTTCACAATTCCTTCTTTGTATTTCAGATCAGGTTTGCTTCTTAACTCTTACAAAGGAACTTATTATCAGATGTATGTATATAAAAACCAAATGTAATGTATGGAACTTGTTTTGATTCCAATTCAGACAGATCAATTGGAGACAATTTGGGAAATGTCATTATGGACTGGATTTGGGATAGCATTATTGTTAGATGTGCTAATGGTGTTGTGGTTGTGTAACAAAGTGTCCAGGTTTTGTAGTCACGTATGAGTGTAACGACAGGATGTCAGTGGTTTGTTCCAACGCACTCTAGCAGAGAAAAAATGTTGACGGTAGTTGAATCTGGGAGACAGGGATGGTAGGGTTATGTATGCCTGAAATTTTACAAAATAAAAATGAAAAGATTAAGGTATCCAGAGGTCAGACAATCAAACCTTTTAAAGGCTAGTTATGACGAAGAGTAGCCCTCTGCCTTCTATCTTCTGCCCTCCTCTCTGAGCAGATCGGATCATTTGGGTGTTACTTTCATATTTATATGTAACCTGCTTGATTTCTACTTCTTGATCATTCAGTTTTAGGTATTGTTAACAAACTTTTCACGATACAAGGAGAGAGTTTATTTTTCTTTCCACATACACTTCTCCCCTAATCAAACCCACATAACCCTGCCAGGCCCTCCCCTCCCCACGGAGTTAACATCAGAAACTATCAGAATTAACTATTATGGTTGTGTACATACTAAGTGTTATTTTCTTTCCTACCGACTTTTGTTTTCACTGGACTTAACAACTATCTTGTTTTAATTTGCTTGGTTTCTCTTTACTTCTGGACTCCCTACCAACTGTCTAAAACAGCGGTTCTCGAAGCATGGTTCCTTTCAGGACCCATGAGGCCAAACTATTTTCCTAGCAGTACTAAGGCATTCTTTGCTCTTTCCCATGTGTCGGCATTCACACAGAGGGCACAAAAGCACCCATGGGGTAAACCGAGGTGGTTCAGCGGGGATCAGCCCCTGGTCACAGAGGGTACCAGGGGTCGGGGGTACTTAGCATCACCTCACACTCCCAGGGAAAACAAGCTAGGTCACTTAAGAATGTTTGTGATGAAGGAGTATAACTTATTAACTTCATTATGCCTCAAGGGCTTGTTTTTATCACATGCTGAGTGCCCAACTATGACGACTGCCTTGAGGAGAAGCTTTCATGTAACTGAGTTGTGAGCTGAACTGAGCTTTTTCTACAGGATACAATTTTTACTTGAGGGAACAAATGACATACAAACAATGGTTATTTGGCACTTTGAGGAAACCAAATGATGTTATTTACTGCCAATGATAAAATCTGAACTTCCACAAAAGTTAGAATTACGGAAACCCTGTATCGGACACACAATACAGACATTTCCTAATACTTAAAGACTTGTCTAAAAAGATTGGTAGTGATATTAACAAATGTGATTCCTTGATATAATGAAATATGGAAATGTAGAAGATCAGCATAATGAGCCAATGTTTTAAAAATATCTAAATTTCTACATACATGATAAAAAATCATGCATGGGCAAAAAAAGATCCATTCGGAGTGTAAAACAGACCAATATATTTTAATGTAATGCAGTAAAAAACCCTCATTGACATTATATTAGTCTGCTAGGCTGCCATAACAACAACATACCACAGACTGGGTGGCTCAAACACAGACATTTATTCCTCTTGTTTCTGGAGGTTGGAACCTCAAGATCGAGCTGCCCGCACACTCGGCTTCTTGTGAGATGTGTCTTCGTGGCTTGCAGCTGATAGCCACCTTCGCACTACTGCTCGCCTGGCAGAGTGAAGCTCTGGTTTCTTCTTACGAGGGTACTAAATCCTATCAGATCAGGGCTCCACACTTGTGACTTCATTATTTCCTTAAAGGCCCTGCCTCCAAACATAGTCACATAGAGAATTAGGGCATCAACATCTGAATTTGAGGCACAGAAATGGTTTCAGATTCTGGATCGGAATTAAGCTTTAAGAAAGTGCTGTCAAATTCTGGTGTAGTACAAAGATAAATGAATACCCACCATTACTTGAAAAAAGCTATTAAAACACTCCTTTCTTTTCCAACTCCCTTTCTGTCTAAAGCCAGATTTTCTTCCCATACTTCAACCAAAATAACTTATTCCAACAGGCTTAACATAGAAGCACATGTGAGAAACAAGATTAATGTCTTCTTTAAGACAGACATGAGATTTACAAAAATGTGAAACAGCTTTTCTCCTAATTTTGTTTTAGAAAATAGTTATTTTTCACAAACTGTTAGTCATGTTGTAATGAACTGAATGTATTATTTGAATTAAAATCAGTAAATGTTTAAAATTTAATCAGTTTTGATTTCTAACAGGGTAAGCAGTGGAAATCCCTACGAAAGCTCTTTGAGGGCCTCCCTCAATAACTTTTTAGTGCAACAGATTCCAAGACCAAAAAGCTTGATAACTGCCGGTCTAGGTCATCTCTCAGAAGGTCAGGCATGCAGCTAGTTTAACAATTCCATTTTCTCAAAGATGTCTCTCCTACAGCCTTCTGACCTGCTCTAATTGGTGTCGGCTGTCTTCTGCATGCGCAGGGGCAGTGCCCCAGCCACTCTCTTCACCGTCACCTAGGTTGGCAAGTCATGGCCTTGATGGCAAATCCTGCCCGCCACCTGCTTGCTAAGTGCAGTTCACTGGGACAGAGCTGGCTCATTCATTTATGTGCAGCCTTCTTTATTGCTGAAACAGCAGAGTTAAGTAGCTGTGATGGCGACCAAGTGCCCTAAAAATATTTACTATTTGTTTTTCTAAGGAAAAGTTTGCTCACTTGATCCAGGTGATTTTTTCACTTCTTTCCTATGTTGGTTTATTTATTTGTTTTCTGATCTCATGTCCTCCTCCTCTTTGATGTAGTCCTTAATTTTGGTGAGGCACATCTTCTGGTAGCTTCTTGAGAAAGGGTGTATGAGAGGTACTTTTTTTTTGAGAGCTTGCATGTCTGAGAATGTCCCTTTCTACTCTCATGTTTCATTGATAGTTCAGCTGGGTACAGAATTTTAGCACAGAAATCATAGTCTTTCAGAAATTAGAAAGGTTTATTTCATTGTCATCCAGTTTCTAGAGTTAGGATAGAGAAGTCTTAAGTTAGTCTGAGTTCTGTCTACTGTCTACTTTTTCTTTCAACCCTTAGGAGCTGACAGGATCTTTCCTGTGTCCTTAGTGTTCTGAAATTTAATGAAAATGTGGCTTGGGGGCGATGTGTCTCCATCACTGCTCCGGGGAGTACGCTCTTTCAATCCAGAAAGTCAATCTTCCATTGGGGGGTGTGTGTCCAGGGGAGCATTTCTTTGAATTATTTCTTTGCCCTCTGTTATTTTTCTTGGGGGGATGTCTCTATTTCTGGAATATTTATTAAATGGACGTTGGGTATCTTGGACTGGTCCTATAATTTTCTAACCTTTTCTCTTTCAGGGACAATTCCTCAACTTTATTGTCCACCAGAAGTCTGAATCTTCTTCATTTCTTCTATCATGTTTTTAATTTCCAAGAGCTCTTTTTTTCCCTACCAAATGTTTCTTTTTCAAAGTATTTAGATCTTGTGAGATAGAGGCTCTCTTTAAAAAACAATTCTCTGAGGATATAAATAATAGTTTTGCTTCCCTGTAGAGTCTGTTTTGTTCTAGCTGCGTTTTTTGTTTTGTCTTCTCTATACCATCCTAGAGGCTTTCCTCTTGGTTGTCTCTTCATACATGAATGTGAAATACTAAAAGACTGGTTTTTAGTGAAATCCTAAGAAGTTCTGTGTGAGTGAAGCTGATGTCTATAAGCGTCCCTGTAGGGAGGTACACTGGGCTGTTAGTTCAGAAACCCTGAGGTTACTATCTTTAAATCTGCTTCCCTACTCCAGATTCCTCGGAGACTCTTCCCATCTCCTGGCTCAGGGGCTAGGCTTGGCTGCCAGAATTCTGGGTTGGCTGCGAGAAGAAAGCTGGGGCTCTTCAAAGCGGGTGCGCCAGTGTTCAGGCAACCTCTGCTAGGGACCCCCACCATCAAGTGTGTTTGGTGTCCCCTAGTGCAAACACCCTGTACTTCATCCTGTCCAGAGAATAAATTTCTGGCCTTGTTCTGAATTACGGGCTGGACAACCTTTTAAATAAACTCTCAATCAGTAGTTAGTTTTACCTTCACCTGACTCTCCCACTTCACAGAGTGAGCTGGCGCTGCCAGCTGCTGGGTTTCTTCAGGGTTCTGCTGTGCGAATTGGGGTGGTTCTTGGCTCTCCCCATGGCTGGCGCAGGGCTCGGCTTTCTCAGGGCTGCGCAGCCAGTTACCACTCATCATCTGCCTCCCAGCTCCCCAGCTTTGTTGCCGTTGTCTCCTCTCCCATTCCCTTTGTCCTTGTGGGTTTATGTCATTTAAAAAATCTCTTCACTGTTGTTTTAGTGAGGTTTTGGGAGGGAATGAAAGCGAATGTGGGTATTTGATCCTCCATCTTTATTTGGAACTTCTTTATAATTAAACATCTTTTCTTTTTACTCTCATTTAATTTTACAGCACAAACATTTCCCATGTTCTTACATGGCCATTGTAACAGCTTTAGTAATTGCATAGTATCCCACTGAGTCGGAACTGTACCTTAATCATTACCCTATTTTTGAGTGTTTATAGAGTTGTTCCTGTTTGGGGGAGGGAACTAGTTTTTCCTAGAGTCATCTTTGATTTGTTTCACTTACTCCCTCTCCTTAGGGAACGCTGGCTGACATTCTCCACTTCTCTGTTCATCACCTTTGCCTTGATCGTGGCACTACCTCGTGCAACTCTAACTCATCCTTAAACCGCCAGGTCACCCTCACGGTGATGCAGCACTGATCTTCCTCAACGTCACCTTTCTCATAACACTTCAGAGGAACCCCCACATCTGCATTTCACTTGTGATTGACATCTGCGTGGCTCCCCTAGTTCGATTCCACCCAACTTGGCCAAACCTGCCACCCTTGCCCTGAACGTCCGCCTGCAAACGGGACCTGCTGTCCTCGCTGCAGCTCGGGCTGCTCCTCTTGCCACTGCCGGCGTGCGCTCACCTCCACTTACACACCCGCTGTGCTTCTCTATGGTGGTGGCCCCTATACCACCCTCAACTACCACCATGGGACCCAGCCCAGTGCCAGGCACATAGTGGGGCTTACCAGGGACTCAGAGAATGGAATGGACACAAGCATGAGTTGTTACCTTGCCCTCCAAAGTCAGCGTCCAGATCACGGAGAAGGTCAGCTTGTCAGTCATGGGATTGAGGCTGCATAGCTCCTCACACAGCACTCTGGGGAGCATGGGCACCACCTGCAAACAGAGGATAGGCCCATGAGCACCCTTCTGCACCCGCAGGCCTTCGCACAGGCTTAGCTGCAACCCAGACGCAGTGTTAGTGAACAGCTTGAGCACCCAGAGAGCCAAAGATGGAGGCAGCTCTTCCCCGAAGACTCTCAGAAAAACCACACAGTATGACACTTTCCCATGAGCCTCCAAAATCAAATGGGAATGTGAACTGAAAGGTAAGAAGAAATGGTAATGGAAAAAAAGATACTAGAGCAATGAAGAACAACCACATTTCACTATAATACTAAAGCTGAAGCTCTAGACTCAAGAATGATTTGTACTTTAGAATAGAACAATTCCAGCTGAACTATATACTTAAAAACTCAAGATCCTAATGCATTTTGAGCGGATTTTTATGCATGGTGTAAGGCAGGGGTCCACTTTTATTTTTTTGTATGAGTCTGTCCAGGTTCCTTAACTTTTATTGAAAGAGACTATCCTTTCCCCATTGTGTGTTCTGGCACGTTTGTCAACGATTAGTTGACCATTTATACGTCTATGTGGGTTTCTGTCTGGGCAGTCTATTCTGTTCCATTGGTCTACGTGTTCATTTTGCTAGCACCATACCATTTTGACTATAATAATTTTGTAAAACATTTTAAAATCAGAAGTGTAATGCCTCTAGCTTTGTTCTTTCTCAAGATTTTTTTGGCTATTCAGGGTCTTTTGTGGTTCCATATGATTTTTAGGATAGTTTATGTTTATTTTGTGAAAAACTTGATTGGAATTTTAATAGGGGTTACATTGAATTTGTAGATCACTTTGGGTTATATGAACATTCTAACAATATTAATTCTTCCAACCTAAGAATAGGCTATCTTTCCACTTATTTGTGTCTTCATCAATTTCTTTCATCAGTGCCTTAGAGTTTTCAGTGTACAGGTCTTTCACCTCCTTGGTTAAATTTATTCTTAAGTATTTTATTGTTTTTGATACTATTGTAAGTGGGATTGCTTCCTCTTTCTATATCACCTGTTTGGTGGCTCTTATCAAAAAGGCAAGAGATAACAAATGTTGGAAAAGATGTGGAGGAAAGGAAATCCTTGTATACTGTGGGTGGGAATATACATTGATCAGCCACTATGGAAAACAGTAAGGAAGTTCCCCCCAAAATTAAAAATAGAACTACCATAAGATCCAGAAATCCCACTTCTAGGTATTTATCTGAAGGAAACAGAATCAGTATTTGGAAGAGATATCTGCATATTATTCACAATAGCCAGGACATGGAGACCATGTAAGTGTCCATTGATGAATGAGTGGATTAAAAAAAAATGTGATGCATGTGTGTATCTTTGATGAATGGCTAAAAAATGTCAGCTACCCACACACAGGAATATTACTCAGCTATAAGAAGAAAATCCTGCCATTTGTGATAACACAGATGAACCTGGAGGGCATTATGCTAAGTGAAGTAAGCCAGACAGAGAAGTACAAGTACTATATGGTATCACATGTATGTTAAATCTTAAAACAATTTAAAAATCCCATTCCACAGAAGCAGAAACAGAGCAGAATGGTGGTTGCCAGGGGCTGGGTGGCAAGGTGGGGAGACAGGAACAGAGAGCTGTAGGTCCAAGGGTACAAACTTCCAGTTCCAAGATAAATACATTCTGAGGGTTTAAGGTACAGCATGGTGACTACAGTTAATAATAAGATAATAAACTTAAAATTTGCTGAGAGAGTATCTTAAGTGTTTTCTCACCACACACAAAAAGTTAATTATACGAGGTGATGGATATGTTAATTACATTGACCTTGGCTATCATTTCACAATGTGTATGTATATGAAATCATACTATTGTACATTTTAAATATATACAATTATATTTGTCAATGATTCTTCAATAAAACTGGGGAGAAAAACTTAAGGGATGAGTATAACTCATGACAGGATTTCATCAAAGTAACTGCCGAATCAATGTTTTAGTAATTGAAGATCACACAATTGACCAAATCGCATGTTAGAACATTAAAAAGGTATTCCAATGAAGTATCCCTGAAGAGTTCATAAATCCAGGTTCCCTAGATGAACACTGTGGCCAACCAGTCACTAATTTTGTTTTAAGCCTAATTTCTTTTCTACACTGATCTTTCTATCCCATAATGAATTGATTCAATGGTATAACCTCTTTAAATTAAAAAACAAAACAAAACAACCTCTCTTCAATTTTCTTTCAAATGATGGCTTACAGCCTTCTTGGAATGGCATGTGTTTTCCCTAAAATTCCAGAGATGAAACGAGTTTTCTCTACCTGGATCTCCTGAAGATGCTTCCAACTCTCCTCCCTCCTTCCTTTTCCCAGTCTTCCAGATTAGCGGCATTACCACTCACCCCCCTCTCAAACTGAAAACTGCAGCATCAACGGCCATTTACCTGGCACACGGTGGATCGACCTGACCTACAGTGAGGTGCAGGAAACAGGCAACCCCATGTGAGTAGCTGAGGAGGAACAGGTGAGAGGGCAACTACGAATTAGTTGAATAAAGTCAGCTAGTTAAGTTTAGGTAGCAGCAAAGGCAAAACAAACCCCAGTGGTTTCTTATTCTGTGGGAAGTGCCTGGACCTGTAACATTTCAGTACAATAAATAAAACTTTTGGTGTGGAAAAGTAAATTCTAGAACTCATGGCCTACACTGATAATAATTAAGAACTAACTATATGGCATTACTTGGCATTATTCTAAAGTATATTATGTCTTTTTTAAATACCTGTGTAAAATCTAATGCTTTTTTTTGAACATGTTTGATAACAGCTTTTATAAAATAACCACTTCTGAAAATTTTTTCTCATCATTGCTTTTGCAGCATCTGTTCAGATAATACTATATTTTCTTTAAAATGTTGAATGACTAATAAAATGTGAACTAAATATTTAACATCTTTTGCATGTATCAAGTGTTTTACAAAGCAATACATTTTTACCTGTATAAACATATTGAACAAAATGGAGCAAGTTTCAGTACTAAATTGTGTCATGATTGAACAGTCAAGATTTTACATATTTTCAGCCTAACCCTCAAATTTGACCTTATGTGGAGCTACGGTCTTTTGGAAGTAGTCAAGGTTAAACAAGGTCATAAGGGTGGGTCCCTGATTCTATAGAAAGAGGTGACTTCCTCCCTGCCCAGCATACACACACACAAAAGGCCAAGTGAGGACAAAGCTGTCCCTGAGCCAGGAAGAGTCCTTAGTAGGAACCAAATTGGCTGGCACCTTCATCTGGGACTAGCAGGCTCCAGAACTGTGAAAAAACGAGTGTGTGCTGTTGCAGCCAGTCTACGGTACAGTGCACGACAGCCCAAGCTGAGTGGGGTAGGCCAGCTCACGTTTGTGGGGGTGCGTCTGTGGATTCTTTGGGCCGCTCTGTCAGACAACCGTGTATAACAACTGTATTTTGGTAGCAGGCCGCTCACCGTGCAGGCTTGTTGTCCAGGGCTTAATACCTTGTTTACGGATAGTTAGGATTTCTTCCAAGTGTACAAGGTAGTGTGTGATTGTGAACCACCAAGCTGAGCATCTGAATGTAACATCTCTATTGACTTCCTGTGTGTTTGTTAAAACAAACTCACTGCAGCTAAATGCAATGTGGTGTCCTGGACCCTGGACAGAAAGACATTAGTGGAAAAACTGGTGAGATCCAAATAAAGTGTGGATTTTAGTTGATAGTAACGTTCTATTGTCTGCTTCTTAGTTATAGTAAATATACTCCAGTAACGTTAAGATGTTAACAATGGGCATGGGACCTCTCTGTACTGTTATTGCAACTTTTCTGTAAATCTAAAATTATTTCAAAATGGAAGAGCTTGTTAAAAATAAATCGACTGTTTTTATTAGTTGACCTCTTAGGTGCCATACATTTAAATGTGGAAGAAATTTATATTGGTGAATACAACTAGATCTGTTTTTGTATTGGAGTTAGGCATTAAGATTGTATTTGCAAAAAGGCAATCTATTTAAAAAACCATTAACCGATAGAGTGAAGTCCAGACTCATCTAAAAAAGTTGTCTCAAGACCACTAATCAAGAGGTAAGTCCACACTCGTCATCAGCACAATTCAGGAAAGAGAGGGAAAGGCTATGAACACAGACTTGTTTGTGTTCATAGCCTTGTGATTTAGGCTTGGGGCCTAAGCCTGGGGTCTACCACTTTCTGTACAAGTTGGGCAAGCCAGCCTGGTTCTCTGAGTCTCGGTTTTGTAACTAGTAAAATAACATTGAAGATGTGCAATGAGGTCAGCTTGCTGGCCATCCACAGCCCACTGGGCTCTGGTCACCTGGCTCAGCCTTCCCTCAGCCTTTGCCCCAGCACTCCCCTCCCACACCCCAACCAGAGCCACGCTGACCTGTGCACTGCACACCCTTCGCCTGCCAGGCCTGCTCACTCCAGTGCTTGTTCCCACTCTCTGAACACCTGTATCGCTGTCTTCCATCTGGCCGCATTCAACTCATCACCATCCCTTAAAGGCTGCTCCCGAGTCCCCCAGGCGGAGTGTGTGCTGCATTCTATGTACACACCCACCCTATCCCTGGTCTGCCAAAAGGGACTGCAGGCAGGCCTAAACCGCCAGCCTCTTACTCCCTCCTCCCTGCTAACTGTTTCTTCCTGCGCCTCGCCCCGCCACTGGACCATGCAATGTAGGAATGAGACCAGCTCCTGTTCCTGTCTGTCCATCCAGCACCTGACACACACAAGCACTTCTGGTCGGCAAATGACTGACTGACTTTTGCCCAAGAAATGAATCACCTGGCTTTTGCTGTGTTGCAACCTGTGGAAGATTGTATACAACACATGGTAGACTTCTACTTAACAACTCTACAAAAGATTTTCATGGGCAGCTAGCACATAAGATGAGCTGTTCTGGCTACTCTCTCCTAAGAACTATTGGTACATATACCAGCTGCCCAGGTTACACACACACTGCTTGGCATCCTGTACTTTATACACTAGGCAACATTTAAATATTCAAACTGACATATTTGGAGGTCAAAGAACCTAGGTGCTCAGGAAGGAGCTAAACATGAAAACCTTTTATGCAGCCTAATTATCTTTAAATTTTAAAGGGTATTCCTTTTAATAAATTTTCACTAAATCTTAGGTCACGATTCAGATGGAAATCATAGAAAAGTCTGTATGTCCACATAGTTGTGTACATAACCGGTTATTTCTCTGTCTTTGAAAGGAAAAGGAACAAACCACAATCACATTTGTGGTTTGGCATATCATGGCTTCTCATAAATCGGGCCTGATTTCTGCTGGGGTCACTGCGAATGTGCCATGACACATGGCCGTGTGTGTGGAGTCCACAGCCCAGCAGGATCCCCCATGGGAGGCAGGGCTGGAGAGATGGAGCTGCTCCTGATAGGCTGCTTCGTCCACCACGAGTCCCGCTGCTCCGGAGACCTACGGAGCAGCAGCACGGCGGCCTGCGCATGCTTATCAGCTGCGTGGGCTCTGCCATGGCCCCTGGAGAGACTCCAAGGTGGGACATGATGTCTAACTGGACAGGGGAAGGAAGGTCTCTCCGGGCATCTCAGCCAGAACCGGCTGGCTGTCATTTGCATCGTGCACACACTCGTGCATCCGCTGGTGTCTGCAAAGTTGTCCCCAGTCACGTCCTGCCTCGTCCTCATCAGCTTCACTGCTTGGTATGGACCATGTGAATAATTCTCTCTGAATTCTCTAACTCCCTCACTTTCACAGTGCCAGTTCTACAGACCCATGATCAGTCTTCCAATCTGCCTTTCCTGCACGGCAATTTGGAACCAGGCGGTGACGGAGGAACTGCTGGGCTGCACTGCACTGTGGGCCACTAGACCCACCTCATCTCTCTCCTCAGTGGAAGCTGGCAGGCCTTCCGCTTGTCTTTGCTTAGTTAGTTCCTCCCCTAGGCCTTCAGACTCTTTCAAAACATTGTTACTCTCCTCAAACATCCTACTGAACGGCCTTCTCCCTCATTCTCAGCAGAAAACTTTAACTCTCCCTCACAGAGAAAATGAGAACGTCAGACTCACACGTTCCCAAGTATCCCTCTGGCCCTCTCCTTCAACCTGTTTCTCCAGACTCCGCCCCAAACTTCCCTGGGTGCCTCAGGTCCCTGACATCTCACAAGGGTCCTCCCTGTCCACAGCCTGGCCTCTGCCTGGGCTTCTGACCCACCCCTTCCCGCCAATGCTCTTCTCAATTAGCTGCCTGCTCCGCTGGTCTTCATCGCTCTCCTGTAGACCACAGATGCCAGGCCAGTCGCCCAGTCCTGTGAACAACAGGTAACATTCCCCTCCCTGATCTAGAGCTCACCCTCCTCTGGGCCCTCCCCTTCACTTCTCATGTAAGATTCTCAAAATAGTTTACATTTCCCATCTTCATTTTCACCTTCCTTTCACTTTTCAGGTCAATATGACATCTTTAAATGATAAAAATAACATGTTCATTGCAGACATTTTAGGTGATAACAAACCAAACCATGAGAATGCAGAACTTTTGAGGCCCCATGCATTACAGCAGACAAGGGAGCATGCTATTCTGGTTTTGGAGCTCAGAGCGAGTGAGTCTGAGTAAGTTTCTATTCTTTAAGAGGAACTGCTTGGGGCTCCAGCAGTTTCTTCTACTGAGTCAATCCCCACTGGTTTTTGTAGCCAGTAATTATGGGGACTTATCTTCCTGGCACTGGGACCCAGGGCTTGGGCTGCCGGGTGTGGGGCTGGAACACCTTGCTCCTGAGATATCCCTCCCGAATTTTTATCCACCACACATGGATGTGGGGCCAGCCCATTCTGCATTTGCAGCCATCCTATCAGTCTGAATGGATGGGGTTTCTTCAATTTCATAGCTGTCAGACTTTTATTCAACTTGATTTCTGACGGTTCAAGGTGATGGCTGTTCTATAGTTTAGTTGTAAGTTTGATGTTGGGATATTTTCTAATAGTCTCCTAAACCAGCATCAAAATTCTGGAGTGGGAATTATTTTGGATATGACTTCCTTATTAGTCTCCAGATTTTTCCGTCTTCTTATAAAGCTCCACCCAATAATAACCTCCAATCCTACTTACATTAGGACACGTTGCCTTTACTTTCCCTGATAGCTGATGAGCTCAATTTAGTAGTTTGATTTTTCACTTGTTCTGCTAATCAGGGAGGGGCCAAGAAGGCTTTGATAAAGCCTGCTCAGTGGCCAAGGATCACAGGTGGCTAAGGGCTCTCCTGGAGAAGCTGGCACAGGGCCTCCAAACCCCACCTCCAGGAGGACAGCAAAAGTAACAGTGGGAAGCTAACTGCTGCCACTTGCCTGGCCCCTCCCTTCGCTGTATGACATGGATCGCTAGTGTGGGAGGGGAAGCAATCTGGGGCAAATGTGAAACCCTCCGTGTTCAGGGTGTCCATCTGGGCAACAGGCTGAAGGCATGTGCTGCCTGGTGCTCCTGGGCTTCAGCTGGACACTGCCACATTGGTAAACTCCCCCGTGACTCCGTGGGTGGGTGGTTACTCAAAGCCTCAGGGGCCATGGCTCTCAGGGAAAGCACTCTGGCACTGATAATAATGTTCTTGCCTGTGGCCTCACTATTTCTCACGGTAGCAAAAGTGATTTTCTACCTCAGTCAAGGCGGTCATATCACTTCCCTACTGGCCCGAAAATGAAGCCCCAGCTCTTCAGCCACCTCTCCAGGTCTCCCTGCAACTTCATCTCCTGGTACCCCTTATAAGTTACACCCGGGCAATTCTAAGCTGCACACTTCCTTGAAAGCTCCATGCTTTTCCTGGCCTGGGCCTAGAATACCTTCTCCAACTCCTCTGTCCACCTAGAAATTTTCTATTCACAATCTGAAACACTGCTCAACAACCAACAGCTCTGTGAAGCCTTCTGTGCTGTAACGGAAGTTCCTCCCCTACCACCCAGCAGGGCAAATACAACTTCCCTCTCCTCTACTGCACTTCCTCACCCTGGAAGCCCAGGGAGGCCAGTGTATTGTAATTGTCTGTCATACGCCCACCTCTTCTGACTCCCCCAGGGCAAGGATTGGCATCTCTGTCACCTTTTAATACCTGGCACACAGCTGGCACTTGGTAAATGCTAACCAGATGAAGACTAACAGGGCCTTAGGGAGCAGAAAAGGAAAGGAACATAAAGGGTGCTAAGTCTTCCTCAGCATGTGTCGGAGCCAGGATCAAAGTTGGGTCAGGGCAGGGCCTGAAAGTCAGTCACAGATAGAAACGGCCACTGGTGATAGCATGCCGACTTTCTAAGCATTCTGGACCAGAGCTAGGGAGAGAAACTGATCATTTTGGTAAATACGCCGCTGCCCAAGACAGCGGGTGGGGGTACCAACACGACTATAAAACCTTCTATTAGCTGCAGAGAGCAGAAACATCTGCTAACGCCACAGTGGGCAGGCTAGCCAAGTTCAGCAACGGGTTAGCCAGGACAGCCCTGTGACCAACAGGAAGGGCCCCAAGAGGGGAAGAACCAATCACCCAGGTGAGGAGCAGCAGGAGGGACTAGCAGTGACATGGGGGCCACCACTGTTCAAGGGGGCCAGCTGCTAACAACCCACCAGGTTCTGGTGCGGGAGGGGCCTCATTGTTCCTCTTCGCCAGGCTGCTGCTGGCTCCCACTGGCTCTCTAAGCCTGAGGACGCGGTGTGTGTCCTCCTTTTCTCTAGGTCTTCGAGGTTTTACACCGTAAGGTGCGCTCAGCTAGCACCCACTCGCATGCACAAACGACTCAAAGGGCAGAGATAATTCGCTTGCCAGCCAGCATCTCTGCTTAAAGAGTTTTCTTTTTCATATCAACACTTCCATGAATTCCGAATTTGATCAACTCTGTGTTACACAGTTTAACACTGACAAAACATCAACACTGACAATCTGCTGGGGTCAGAAAGAAACATCTTAAAACTCTTTGGACTCCACATGAAGACAGCCTTCCAATCCCGATCTTTGATCTCTATTATAAAGTGGTACCAATAAAATATTGTAGAGATTTATGGGCGAACTTTCATTTGAGCTGTTTCACACCTAAAATAACACGAGTACTTGGGCCAATAGGCAGAAATTTTCGGTTTAGGTTTCAACTGTTTAGGTTTTCTTTTACTTTTAAAACCCAATTCACTTATTTTAAAAACTACTTTAAATGTTACACTTATAACGTATTTCCCTCTCTGAGGAGACAGCTGGGAGACCTTAACTGGGAAGATGTCATTGTCCTTCACAGAAGGACAGGCCCAAGTTAGGGTAGACAGGCGTTGCTGACCCTAAGCATCCATCTTTTGCCAAAAAAGGTGTGTTTTCAAGGGATTTAAATGGATGGTATTTAAATTTCTTTCCTCCTGATACACCCTATTATTAATAAGAGTAACCAAATACTTATTTCTGTGACTAAAATCCCAATGAAAAGATTTTCACTTCGAACATGGTGAGATGGCCTCTGGACCCCAGAACTGCTGCACTGGATACTGTGCTGGTCTATGGGCCAACTCCCCAAGTCAGGCTCCGATGGCGACCCTCTCAGCAGTCACTTACAGGTCAGCAGCAGTGCCTGGAAATCAAGCAGTGCCGCAGGCCCTCAGGTGGCACAGGACTGGCATTCCGCCCCCTCCCCGCCACCCAGGCTCCCTTCCCCCATCAATGAAGCTGGGCAACGATTCTGCCAAATCCGGAAGCAGGGGGGCTGGACCAGGAGGCAGGCGGCTCATCCAACTTTTAAGAAGAACTTTATGGGCAAGGGAAAGCGAAAACAGCAGAAAAGTTTCTGGACACAGTCCTTTAAGAAACAAAAATGAGTAGGAAGAAAGGTCAGAGCCTTGGTTCCAAGGAATCCGAAGGCCCGGCTGCTGCTGTCCAAGGTTGTGGGCCGGCGCCACGCGCTCCTGCCAAGCCGGGGGCAGCGCAGGTGGGCGGCAGGAGCCGCAGCCACTCCAGGGCCCGCGGGCCCTTCCTCCACCAGGGCGCCCCTTCACAGCTTAGGAGCAGAGTCCCAAGGGGAAATTCTAGAACCATGACAATCATGAAACCAAAGTCAAGAGAACAGAAAACATGCTTAGTTATTTCACCCAATGTTGTTAGATCATTTTCTGATTTAGAAACCTAATTCCTGGTCACGAAAGGAGGATGCAGCAGCTAGATAAGAGAATGACACCTGCTTAGAAGAGGAACCTCTAATTGTGACTAAAATTCTGAAATATATATTTGAACCTGAAGAGCAGAACTAAATTTTTCTATGTGGGGAGAACATTCCTCATTTATTCACTTCATGTGGCCTTGAAAGAGATTTCTCCTTCTATTTCTCTTCTCACCGTAACCCAGTGGTGGGGCATCTCCAGGGCGAGCAGCACAGACCGCTGTGGCTTGTTCCGCCTGGTCTAGACGGCTTGCTCCGCCTGGTCCAGACAGTGTGTCCACAAAGGGGCCGGCGCGTTCTGGAAAACAGCAGCAAGTGGAGGTCCAGGTGGCCAGGAGCACACGTTTCTCAAGCCCAAGTTTTGAAGGGGTGACGGTGAAGAGTAGCTGTGATAACTCAGAAAAGGGGAGTGCTGTCCTAGGGATGTGTCTCAATGCTTGTGCCAACATGTGTAGGTTTGTAAAGGTCAGGGACTTTGCAGGGCCTCCACAGGACCCTGTGTTTGTGGTTTTCTCTAGCCTTTGGCTTGGTACCCCTCCGGACACTCCTGTCCGGGGCAGGCAGCATGGCGGACTTCCCCAGAGTTCTGTGGTAGCCGGAAGCACAACAGCCTACCAGGACATGCCGCTTTCAAGGACAGTGCCCAGAGCGGGGCCTTCCCCCTGCCAGCAGTGTGGGCACACAGGCGAGCTGACAATGACAGCTGCTGGTCAGGTTCGGTGGTGGAGAGAGACTGGGCAGCTGTATCCTCTCCCTGGGTGATAACATGTGGAAGTTCCCAGAATGGAGACATGGCACCTGGGCTGGGCTCTTGCCCTTGAGAGATGAAGCCAGGTAAAATGTTCCCAGTTCCCCCGTATGTGCGAGCAGGTGGGTGGTGGGGATACATCTCTCATCTTAGTGCGTTTGAAGAGCAAACACCAGAAGTCATGTCCTGAAGGCATGGGAGGAGGGAAGGTTCAAGCTAGTGTAGGTACAATCTAAAACTGGACCACTGGATTTAAGGAAGTAGGACATGAAAGTCGTGATATAGCCACACATAAGATGACCCAAATAAGCAGATAAACAGTGTCAAAAGGAGAAAAGAGAAACCTGGAAGGATTCATGAGCTCCAGTGAGGGGCTAGAAATACCTCACTACGGTCTTCGTCACCATCCCCAGGGCCTAGGGCAGTGCCTGGCAGACCATGGTGCCCATTCAATACTTGTTAAAAGAGGTCTGCAGCCTCACTGCCTTCCCAGGAGGAGTGAACAGGGCTTGAAGGAAGAGCCTTTGCTTTGCCACTTTTGATATTCCAGGTGATCTTGTAAAAGGCAAATGAGCAGATGAGCCCCCGCCCTTTAGAACAGGGGTCAAAACTTTTTCTTAAAAGGCCAGCAGTGAGTCTCCCATCCATTCTCCTATTCAAGTATGACCGTTCCACAGGCGCTGAAAAAGTGGATGGGTGTGGCTGTGTTACCGTAAAACTTGATCAAGACTATGGCTGCTGCGGGCTAAGCCCTGCTTTGGGGCCCGAAGCAGCCATCCCTCCTCCTTCCTTTCTGAAGCTGGCCCCTTGTCTGAGCTACTTATGTGGCAGGGCCAGCACGAAGGCTGGGGACAACACCCGCATCCTGCCTCAGTGTCTCTTCGGTTTGGTTCTCCTTGAACACGTAGGGCCTGACAGGAAAGCACGCCCTGTGTGTCCAAGAGGAACCAAGCTGAAGTGATAGCGAGCAAGCATTTCTCCAGGGAAAGCCTTTTTACTTTTTTTTCGAGACCTTATTAAATGCGAGAGAAGATGTTCAGAAAAAGGTGCTGTTCCTCAGGAGCTTTTTGTCTCAAGAGAAATAAACAAACCAAATAAAGGGTGAAGAAGACTAAGTGGAAGCGCCTCTTCCCATTTAGAAACCGGAGGCTCGAGCTTTACCTTCTGAACCAAGTAGACGCTCGTAGCTCTCTGCGCAGCCACTCGATCCAGCGCGGAGCCCTCGGGGACAAAGTAGCTGACGTCGGCGATGTGCACCCCCACTTCGTAGGTGCTGCCTGCAAAGGGACAAGAAGGTCACCCACCTGGTCTGGAAGGCAATGGCAGTCCCTCCCTCCCCTCCTTCCCGCAACTGCGCGTCACCCACAGAGGCCACAGGCGGCCCCGTGGCAGCCTTGCAGGGCCCTCCACCTGCCCCGCCACGGTCGCTCCTTGATGAGCCCTCCCTCCAACAAACATGAACCATTTTCACAAAATGGTTCCCATTTCTAAAGGCTCCCTGTCTTTGAGGAAACCTCAGCAGACTTGCGGAAAAAGACTCACGTTCAGGTCACTAGAGGCAAGTGAATCCGCACATCCTGCAGACTCTGCCGGCTCTGCCCATCCTCGCCCTGGGGGCCCCCGCCTTTGTTCCACCCCTAAAGTGAACCCCCAGCCTTGAAGCCACCCCTCTGGTCCAGCCTTCCATACTGCTGCAGGTCACCTCCTTGAGCGCGGATCTGGTGATAGCACTCCTTCGCTGCTGTTCATGTCCTCGTGTGGCCTTACCCTGACAACCTCACCCTCCACGTGCTCTATGTGCGGCTGTCCCGGGAAACCTCCTTCTGTTCCCAGGATGTATCTTACCTCCTCCCATTCCCATGCTGGTGTGGCTCGTGCTCCTTCTTACACCTGGGATAATCTCAACAGGCTCTGCCTGTCCAAATCCTTAGCTCGTAAGGGGCAATTGTAAGAAAAGCCCAGAAGAAGACGACTCCCTGCCCTTCATTCCCTCCACCTGCAATGCTTACCATGGCCTTTCCTTCCCAGGTCCCATCACTGCCTGACTTCACAGTGTCTCTGAACTATCTCTCTCTCTCCCGACCGTGTAAGGTCCAGAAGGGTAGGGCCTTTTGTGCCAAGTTCACTGTTGTGGGCCCAGTGCCTAGGAGAAGGCCTGACACATACAGAGTAGGCACTCAATAATTGTTGCATGAATAAAACAATAATTGGGTTTCCTGTTGCCTTTTCCTTTCTGGCAAAAGACTCCACTTGTTTTCTCTTTTAAAACTATCCTGCCTCTTGTTATCGGAGCTGTTTTTCAACAGGCTGTCTTCCCTATTGGTTCCACCAGAGATGGTCAGATGATTTGGGCCAACGAAATGGCACCAAAAACTAGGTTTTGGACCAGTGAGGTTACACGTTTAAGATTTAGTCTTGAACATCTGAATCATCTACATGAAAATGCACAAAGTGGACAGAATATGAAAAATAAAGTATGTAGTCGGAAGACAGCATCGTAACGTAGGTAGACAGAAGCACGCTGACAGTATGAGCACCAAGATGAATCTGCTTACGTTTAAATACATGCCTGACGTAACTCCATCATCCCCCACCCCTGTTCACAGTGACTGAGTAGGTACGTGACTCAAACAAGCCTATTCTGAGTCCGTTTTCAGGGACTGATACGGACTGCAGGGAAGGGGGTCTCTCAGGACTTCAGAGACAGTAAGGCCACTAACTCTGGAACTGCCAAGAAAACATCTTTGCCACATAATCATGCTGATAGTCGATAACAGGTCTCAAGAATAAAGGGAGAAATCCAGATGACCTCCTTTAAATTCCAGGATCCAGCTGAACTCGCGAGCAGTCTACCTGGGGACCTGGCAGCGCGTGAGTCAACGATCCCGTTTGGTTAGGCGGGCGCTCTGAAGGAAACCTGGCTGACCCCAAGCTGACCCAGAAGAGTTTGCTAGCGTAACACCACTTGCTCCTCTGGTTATCAGGATCACCAGCCCTAAGGCATCGCACATTTTATCTGCAAATTGTGTAGCTATTTATCGTCCTCCTCGTCCTTCTACACTGGGCGGTGAGTCTTCCCTCAATTTTTACAGTGGGTAAATGTCTAAACATGGGGCAGTTAAAATAAGGGGTCCATGGCAGAAAAAGCACTTAAGGTTCCCCAGTCCTGTGTCTCACCCTCGGAGACCACCCTCTGCCGGTGCAGTCACTGGGGCTTCCCGCCCAGTCCCGTACAATAATACATTCGGGGAAAAGCTAAGTCCACCTCGGAGATCCTGGCTGCTCCGCAATAACATGAGACCGGCTTCCCGCCGCGGAGCGAGGGCCGGCTGGGGCGAGCAGCGAGGCTGAGTTCAGCTGCCGGGCTCGGGGAGCCTGCCCCGGCGCTGCGGGCCTGGGGGCAGCGGGACCAGCCCTGCGGTGGGCGATCGAGGAACTCGCCCCCGGAGAGCGTGGCCAAGAGTCTCAGACAGCTCAGCTTCCAGCTCTGACAGCGCACGTATCTAAAACCAACACTCGAAGAAGGTGAAGAAAGTGTCTTCTTTTGAAGTCAGGATGATAATATATTGGCCTAACAGGTAAATATTGACTAAAGGAAAAGAGAGAGGATTATTACATCACGATATGAACCATAATTTTAAATTCAGTCTGTGTGTTGTTACTACATATGAACTTTCTGTCCTTAGTCAAAATTGACAAACTGACAAAGAGTTCATTACAGGAGATAAAACATGAAGGAGGCCAAACAAAACATATTTGAGAGGCTTACATTTCACTCAGAATTCCCAGCAGAGCCTCTAAAACCAGCAAAGAGAAGCTCTCTTACTCTCTCCTTTGGACATTTTTTATGGAAACCCTAAGTAAATATTTTATTACATATATTTACATAATGTGAACTTGCAGAACCCTTGAGGTAGTTGTACTGCAGTTTTTATTCTATGAAAGAGAAAATATAAATCCAAAAGGTTATAATATGATGTTCTAAAAAATAGTCTTCCACATAAAAATATTTGAAAAATTTTTTCACTATATTAAAACCTTTTCATCCCCTGGGGCTAAGGCAAGTCCCGTGGAAGCAGCAGGAGGAAGAGAACCAAGGCTGGCTGGCCGGCTAACGGCACGGGCCCTGCCAACTTCAGTGAGCACAAACGCTCCTTTGAATGAACCCGAGGGGACAGCGGAACAGCTTCGTTAATTAAAGCACGAACAGGACCTGGAGCAGGGGCTTAAGAACTGTCTTCCACGCCAGCCCCTCTGCCAAGTCAGCCACTCCCCACCAGTGATCCGGCCAGGCCACCCCAGACAGAAGCCCCACGGCGGTGGAGCTCATGTTTTGAAGCTGCTCTACTTCTGAAGAGCTCTGGTGTGGAGAAAACGCTGCCGTACCCAGATCCAGGACGCGGACGTAGGGCGCTCATACTTTCAGCACTGGACCTCCGTAAGAGGCAGTCCCTCTTGTGAAAGGCGCTCACAGTCTAACAGGGTTAGCAGACATGCCAATGTGGGGGCCACACGATGATGCTGGCCACGCAACTGGAAGGCCACCAAACCTCACGGCACAGGAGCAAGCTGAGCTGACACTTGCCTTTACTTCAGCGAGAACATGAGAGGTGTTTTATAATTTATAAAACTACGGAAGTGCAAGGTTGACAATGAAGATCACATCGATAAAAAGTGATAAGAAGGACAGCTGTAGTGCCCACTCTTTACCGGCTCCTTTGTGCCAGGGCCTCCACACACACTGCCAAAGGTAGCAAACCCTGCTTTGCAGGCGAATCATCTGAGGCTCAGAGGTTCCAAGTCCCTTGTCCCAGTTTACCTGGCTGGCAAGTAGTAAACCCCGGATTCAAAACCAGGTCGGATTCAGAGCCTTTGTGCCTTTTATTACCAACTGTCACCCCTGCCACTATCACAGTAACTCTAGGACATGCCACACCCAACTTTTCATGCCAGTGGGCCACAGCTAGAAATGCCTACCTACCTCTTAGGATTCGAAGGCACCTCTCTTTGCTATGGATTCAGAAGGTCCGAGCCACACCCGTGCCCCTGCCGAAGCCCCGCCAGCCTCCCCGGCCGCCTGCAGCAGGGCCTGACTCTGGAGCACCACGGGGCCACCACCTCTACTTCCATGCAACTGTAGTCCTGCAGAGCCAACAAGCCATTTCTAAATTTCTAGCTGACGGCTGCCTTTCGCTGGTGGCAGGGTGAGAGTCCTATGAGAGGTGGGAAGGGCAGGCTTCCCAGTAGCGAGGCCAGGGCCGTTCGGACTGGGTCACTTGATCTCACCTTTACCCACTGTTGACACTGGGCGACGGTGAGAGGCTCCTCTCGACCCCGCAGGACTCTCCCTTGAGTCCAGAACGTAGGGCAACAGTGCTGCAAACTGTCTTTCACCAGCTAAAGAGAACTGCATTTGTCCAGGCTACTAATGGCCTTTGTGTCACTAAAATCAAACCTTTTGGGGCCTGACTGTGCTTCCTCCCCGATTGAGACCCCTTGCTTCTGGCTACAGGACCCGCTCTGGGTGTCCGACACCATGGCTGTTCCTCCTCAGGCTCCTTGCCCCCTCGTTGCCCTTATATGCTGACCAGCCTGCAGGCCCAGCCCCAGGCAGCCTTCTCGTCCCACTCTGCTCTCTCCCTGGGCTCTCATCCACTCCCCGGAGTTGAAGCTTCACCTCTTCACTCCATGCTGCCGGCCCAGACGTCTCAGGACTCCAGACTGACGTGCGCACCGGCCTACTGGGGACTTGGCGGTCCCACAGGCCCCTCACACTCACACCTCCTAGGTCCTCCTAGGAAGTGGCAACGCCCCCACTCACCCACCACAGCCTAACCCTAGACGAACCCACCTGCCTCCATCAAGCACTTGAGCTCTACCTTCCCACAACTCCCAAGTCTGCCACCATCCCCACCCTGGCCACGGTCCCCACTGTCTACCTGAAGGAAGACCTAAAAACTCCTTGGGGCTCTCCCTGCCACTTCTCAAGCCCCTTCTCCGCACCAATGACAGTACAAGTCTCCCCGCAGCCCTCCCCACACCTGGCCTTCCCAGAGTGTCCCACCTATTCCTGTGCAGCTCAGGTGACTCAGAAACCACTGCTTCCCAGCGAGTCCACTCCATCTCAGAGGGCAACAGCAATGAAAACATCTCCCCCTTTAAAGCCAAAATACATCTTCCCAGAGATCCCACTTGATGCAGCAGCTCTGCCCGGCTCCTCCGAGGACAGCCTCCTGGCGAAGAGGAGTGAGGGAAGGGGCAGGTGTCTCCCCGGCAGGCAGGGGGGCTCTGTTTCCGGGGTGGCACTGGCGTTGAGTATTTAGACAGTCAGCGTGGCTTGGCTCTGAGTTACCTCATAGCCCTCAACATCTCCTTCAAACATGTTACCAATGACCACTTTCATTCGTTCAGTTAGGCTGGGTAAGCCTGCTGTGGCACGTGCTTTCCTAGGCATGAGGGACACACAAGCCAACATGACTGACAAGGTCCCCTCCCTGGTGGAGCTCATATCCCAGTGAGGAGAGAGAGGCCCGAGCGAACAAGCGACAAGATTACTTAAGATAGTAAAAAGGGCTTTAAGGAACTTAAACCGGGGAGGTGATGAGAATGCCGGCACCCCCCTCAGATGCAGTCAGGCAAGGCTTCCCCGAGGAAGTAGGCTGAGGTGTGGGTCTAACAGGACCGCATCACGGGCCGGCACGAGGGCGTGCGTCGCCGGTCGCAGGCCTGCAGCCGGGTCGAGGGCGGCACAAGCCTGGTCCACCCGAGCACGGGAAGAAGAGGAGAACGGGTAGCCAGGAGGCTGCTGAGGGAGATGGGGCAGGATGAAGCACTTAAATTTTCCTCCATGTGTAACGGGGGCCCACGGGAGAGTTTTCAGCAGCAAAAATGGCATTCAGAGACACCAATTCATGAGAACCTATGCACACCTATGTTCATAGCGGCACTATTTACAATAGCCAGGTGCTGGAAACAGCCTAAGTGCCCATCGGTGGATGATTGGATCCAAAAACTTTGGTACATTTACACAATGGAATTCTATATGGCAGAAAGAAAGAAGGAACTTGTACCCTTTGCAACAACATGGATGGAACTGGAGAGTATTATGCTTAG